>JARHVA010001994.1:2605000-2805000 GCA_037957365.1 Torreya grandis
GGCAAACATTGTTTCACTCTTGAATGATGCTCCCAAAGTGAGTTCATCTTCACATAATAGGCACATTTTCCCCGAGTACTAGCTCCAATACCAATTACTAAATTCAAAGTGATATTGATTTTGAACTTAGAATTCAATATTTTATTTCCAAACCTCATAATTAGTCAACTCAAGACTCTTAATTAGAAAACAATCCCAATAAGATCCATATCAAGCATTCCAAGTTAATAACATTTAGATTTGAGTCTCCCCCTTTCCTTTCATGATCACTGTGTAGCTATGTCATATCTCATTCAATTTATAGATGCTATTGACAAGCCATGTCAACCCAATAAAGATGACCAAATCCCAATGTCTATTCAATTCAACTTTGTCTAATTTCACAAATCAAATATCAACCAAGAACTTTATTACCTTGTCCTTATCCATTTTGATGGTTCTTGGAACTCCATCTCTTCATAGTTCACCACTTTAAACAAGTAGTATGACACATGTGAGATTATTTGGTATCTCTATAAGCACCCTTTGCTGCATATATATTAATACCATTCTCTTAGATTGCAACATAGCCACCAAAATCTTTTGGCCCTTCCCATTCAAATCCCTCAACCACATTATCCCAACTAACTGAACCACTAGACCACTCATCCCATTATCCTTTCATAGGCTATCTCAGTGTTGTATTTTGAGTGTACAGGAACCCATAAAGACTCTATGAACTCTTGTGTACTTCTAAATCACTGATATGAATCACCATGGAAATGTAAAACAATCATATAGCCTCTATATAATCCTTATGCACTTCCACAATTTTAATATGAACACCTTACAACACTCTAGTCATGCATGACTCAACACTTCCATATCACCTTGTGGAATACTTCACATCATTATAGCTTAGCACATGACTCAACATCCATGCACTAGAACTCTTCTACAACATGGTATTCTAAGTGGCACTATTGAGATTTGCACCATTGCATAGATCATGTCAACAACACAATACCAATGGAAGTGTAACTATCACACCTATAAGGAATTTAAACCATCACTCAAGAAAAATATGAATCGTTATTTTAGATTTTTAATTTTGTAACTGTGTGTCATAACTACTTTCTTATAATGAGTTATTGTAAGACACTAAACATGGTGAGACAATCAGTCTCATTAGAAACCATACTCACTAGCAATCAGATTAATTAGTGGTCATTGTCTTCTTTCCTAATTAGCCATGTCTAAAACATCTTGAATATTTGCATTCCTAAAGCATCTCATATTATATGATCCTTTCCTAGACTAGGTAGATCAGTGAGGATGTTTATCCCTCTTTTATCATGGGAACCTGCTTTCCATACTTTGTCTAATGACATTGTAATCTAGAAAAACAAGTCAGGCTTTTATCCTTGTTCTGATCACATGAACATGTATTCCTTGCCTTAATGTGTATTGTATACATATTAATTTTACCTATTTTTTATATTGAATATAAGTGGCACCATTATGCCAACCTTTTGTATTGAATGTGTAATGGTTGATTTTATGTATGTTTTCTTATGTTACATTGCATGTTTAGTAATTTGTTAACTTTGATTGAATTCACTTTCTACATATAGCTTCCTTAAATATGTTTAAGTAGGTTTTCCATCGGGTCTCATCCTAGGCCCTAGCTCAAACACGTAATCAATTTAGAATGCAATGCAAATGTTTTGGAATTTTACACTTGGAACCATGCAACTTTGATTTTTATATTTTTGAATGTGGCTTTAGAGTTGATCCTTTGAAGGGTTTTCAAATGTGTATACCTTTTTTATAATGTCTCAATAGAGTGTTAATTAATTTTTAAAGTTTTCAAGTGATTCTCAAGGTGATGATCAAGTGAGTATAACCTTAGGAATAATTTTTATTTATATCTAAATCTTTTTTATTTTCACATATGATCGACCCATTAAACATGTTTATGCTGACCTAATGGAGACTTTTGAATTTGAGAAATATTCATTGAGTGTACCTGCACAAGATGCCTATAGTAACGAAATTTTTTTAAGAATTACCAAAGTCTCTTGGATGTGTAAATCAATGATATGATATATGTAGAAGGTATGTTTGAGATTTTGGGATTTTCTTGTATAAAGTAAGTTGATACTAAACAAGTGTATAAGGAAAATAGAGTTGGCCAAGACAATAGATTGGTAGACAGATTGAGGAAAAGTGTGCTCAAGATTCATATTTATGTGCATTGTCTAATTATGTCATATTATGCTGAATTTAATCTTGCCAAAATGTATAATACCAAATTTAGGTGTCTATAGTTATCATAAAATGTTTTTGGTCCACGTCACCAAGAATCAAGTCTTATGAGGTATATCATTACTAGTCATGAAAACCAAGTGAATTTATAAGATTTACCCCAAATTTTCAATGATATCTAGTTACTATTTAAGGGATAATTAGGAATATTATGGCTTGCTCATATTTTTTAGTTGAGACAAGTGTTTTTACATTTTGTACATACATACTAACAATGTAGACTCCTCTACCCTTTCTCAAATTCATTGGTTATTATAATTTACATTAGGATGTCAAGGGATTATTGGTGATTAAATTTGGTAAAAACACATATATCATGTTGTATAAATATATTTTGGTACAATTACACATAATTATAATCTCTTTGTATGTATACACCTTTTCACTAAGAAATAGACATCTAGTGATGTGGACTCTTACGAACCTCTTCAGTTCCATATTATTTCACTTGATTTACCTAACCTTGGATTATATGTTATGTTATTTATCTTCATATAATGTATGCTAGGGATCCTTACCAAATTTTCCTATTTTATATATGTTTTTATCCCCTAGATACTTGCATCTATCTTAGAAACTAGCATCGATGTTAGTGTCCAGCTATGATGTAAGTGTCCAGACTTATATTTTTGTCTTTTTCTATATCTTACATTTTTGTCATCATTTGTTTATCCTTATTTCCCCATCCTATTATATTTTTTGTGTGTCACTAGGTTCTATTTAAAAATCAAAAGGTTCCTATATATATAAATGTTATAGTCTAATTATACACCTAACAATTTAATTTCAAAACTATCTAATGGGTAAGTAATGCTTATTTCAAGCTATCAAATTTCACTACAACATTGAATCAAATATCTAAAGCATTAAAAAGGTCAAATATACTATTGCATTATGTGTACAAAGGGTTACTAGGTGAAAGATCATATAGTTACACTTTTACAATTTCACACACATGCCTAGGAGGGAGAACTACATGCGAGTCTAAGGCCCTCTTTGAATTATTGGATATGTAAGAATCACTTAACAATAAATAAGTTTTTTTAGGTCTAGCTTGAATCACCTACTAACCCCTCTTTACCAAGTTATAGGAGGCACAATGCAAATGAACTAGGGTTTTGATTATTATATATAGATTATGCATACATGAAGACACATTCAATGATGTAAAATAGTGACACAGGTCATATCATAGGCTTGATACAAATTTGTGTTAAATGTGGAGTGTGTTTCACCCCTAAGGTTAAATGTGGGATGAATTTTTAATGGGGAAATTTTAACATGTATTTATTTACTTTTACAAATGTGGGATGAATTTTTTAGTGTGATAACAACTTTCCACATTTGTGGCATGATTTATGGAGAAATAAGTGTGATTTAAAGAGGTTGAGAGAATTGGGGGATTATATTTTATCTAGTTAGTTAAAACCTCCCTTATTTTATGCCATTTTGGTGGGGATATGACTTATCACCAATGTATGGCATTTTTTTTTCAAAGAGTATAAATAGGGGTGAGGGGAAACACATTGTAATTGTGTTTTGCATCTCAGTTTAAGCTCTGCTTTCTCTCTGTGGTCAGTGTGATAGGTTTTGAGGTGTAGCTTTGCATCTCAAGAATTTTGATGTGAATTCAGGTGGGAAAAAATTATCTCTGTGAGAGTTTTCTTGTTTAGAGTTGTTTTTACTCTTGTTTATAATATTATGGAGATCCTCTTGGTGGAAGTAGCCCACATTGGGTGAACCACGTTATATCGATGTTATGTGTATATTTTTGTTTAGATCTGAATTTTTATTCTATGTCTCTACTGCTATGATTCTAAGGAATGATTTTTGTGTTGCATATTATTGCCTAATTAATTAATTTTAATCACTTATTCTTAATAATTGGTATCAGAGCTAGCTTTAGTGGTTTTGCTAAAGTGGTGAATTACAGGGAAAGATATTAGCTTGAGTGGGAGCTATTGTAGGTAATGGCAAATTTAGAGTTGAAAAATTCAATGGGCAGAATTTTAGATTATGGAAGATGCTGATGGAAGATTACTTATTTCAAAACGATATTCATCTCCCTTTGATTGGAAAAATAGGCCAACCTTTAAGTATGAATCAAGCATATTGGAATTTGCTCGATAGGAAAGCACTGGGAGCCATACAGTTGTGCCTTGCATCTTTAGTTTCCTTCAATATTTTAGAGGAGATGACCACATTTGGTCTGATGAAGAAATTAGGGGAGTTATATGAAAAAAACTCTACCTCTAATAAAAAGTCTTTTGATGAAGAGTTTATTTAATATGAAAATAACTTAAAATGGTTCTATAGCTGATCATTTGAATGATTTTAATACGGTTGTGAGTATGCTAAATTTTATTGGTATTAAATTTGAAGACAAATTTAAGGATTTATTGATTTTTTACTCCTTACCAGATTGTTGGGATAGCCTAGTTATGGATGTGAGTAATGTTGTCCTTGCTAAGGGAAGATTAAAGTTTGAGGATGTTATAGGTGTGATTCTTAGTGAGGAAATTTGAAGGAAGAGCACTGGGGAATTATCTTCAAGAAATGCTTTGATTGTGGAGACTAGAGGGAGATAAAAAGATAGAAGAAAAAGAAACTATGGAAAGTCAAAGGGTAAGGGAAGATCTAAAGTTAGAACTGAGATGGTGTGTTGGCACTGTGGGAAAAGTGGACACACAAAGAAGGAATGTTGGGAACTTCAGGACAAGAAGACAAAACATAAGGATACCAAGGAGGTAAATATGACAATAGGTAATGTTATTCAGGATGCTTTAATTCTTTCCTTGGATAATTTTTATAAATCTTGGGTATTAGATTCAAGGGATTCTTTTCATGCCACCCCACATAGGCATCATTTACTGATTATGTTCAAGTAGATTTTGGACATGTTTATCGTGGTGATGATGAACCATGAAGTATAGTAGGAAAAGGTTATGTTCAGATAAATATGCAAAATGGGAACACATGGATACTAAAGGATGTCAGACATGTCCCATAGTTAAGGTAGAATTTAATATCAGTAGGGCAATTGGATACTGAGGGATGTTCGGTGATGTTTTCAATAGACTCTTGGAAAGTTACCAAGGGTGTTCTTATGGTTACACAAAGTAAGAAAATTGGTACTCTATATTTGACTAGTAGTGCTAATCATTGTAATTTAGTTGTTGCAAATGGGTATGCAACGTTGTGGCACTAAAAGCTCAGTCATATGAGCTGAAAGGGCATGGAAATCTTGAAAGACAAGTTGCCTAGATTGAAACAAGTTGATTTGGACTTCTATGATGATTGTGTGTATAGGAAGCACAAGCGAGTTAAGTTCTTAAGGGTTAGACCTACAAAGAAGGAGAATAAGTTAGAGTTGGTTCACTCAGATATACAGGGACTAGCTCAGGTATCTTCTATAGGTGGTTTAAATTATTATGTTACATTTATTAATGATGCAACTAGGAAAGTTTGGGTTTATTGCATTAAGAAGAAATCTGATGCATTTGAAACATTCAAGAGATGGAAATCTTTAGTTGAGAATAAAATAGGTCTCAAGTTGAAATGTCTCAGGTTGAATAATGGAGGTGAGTATTGTAGCAAAGCATTTGATGATTATTGTTCATAGAATGGAATTCATAGGCAAAAGATGGTTCTAAGGACATCACAGGAGAATGGATTGTTAGAGAGAATGAACATGACAATCATGGAGTGTGCTAGGAGCAAGAGGTTACATGTAGGGCTGCCACTAATGTTTTGAGCAGAAGCAGTTAGCATAGTGGTATATTTGATTAACAGAGGACCTTCAATGCCTTTGGATGGAGGCATACCTAAGGAAGCTTGGTCTAGTAAGAAAGTTAATTATTCTTTTCTTAGGGTCTTTGGATGTGAGGCATTAATTTATGTTCTCAAGAAGGATAGGACCAAGTTAGAGGTTAAGTCTGGGAGATGCACCTTTATTAGTTATGGTGAGGATGACTTTGGTTTATGAGTTTGGAGTCTTAGAGACAAGAAAATATTCTAGTCTACCGATGTCTTTAAAAAAAAGTAATGTATAAAGATCAGTTGCAAAAATAGGAACAAAAAGAGTACACATTGTTGGATGATATTATGAATGATAAAGTATCCAAGGAGATGATTCAGGAACCTCTTACACAGGAACCCCAAACTCCTGTAGTAAGAAGGTCTCTTAGTGTAAGAAAATCTCCTGGTCATTTTTTTGCATCTTTGAGTTATTTGTTACTTATTGATAGTGGAGAACCATAATGTTTTGAGGAATCAATGTAGGTGAATGCTAGGAAGAAGTGGGAGCAAGCCATGGAAAAATAACATAGTTATCTCATAGATAACCAGACGTACGATTTGGTGAAGTTACCCAAGGGAAAGAGAGTATTTCAGAATAAGTGGGTATACAAAATCAAAGAATAGGATGGAGGAAGGAAAAGGTACAAGGCCCAGTTGGTGGTCAAGGGGTTTGCATAGAAGAAAGGTATTGATTTTGATGATATTTTTTCTCTTGTTAAAATGACTTCTATTAGAACTGTGTATGGTATAGTTACAGTAGAGGATTTGCATTTAGAGAAATTAGATGTGAAGACTACATTTCTTCATGGTGATTTAGAGGAGGAATTATATATGGAACAACCATAGGGTTATGAGGTCAAAGGAAAGGATAAATTGGTGTACAAACTAAAGAAGAGCTTGTATGGCCTTAAACAAGCTCCATGATAATGGTATAAATTTTTTGATAGTTTTATGTTAGAATAGGTTTACTCCAGGTATCATTCTAGCCATTATGTGTATGTCAAGATATTTGAGGATGGTAATTATATTATCCTATACTTGTATGTAGATGACATGTTGATTGCAGGAAAGAACATGCAACATATTCAAGTACTCAAGAAGTAGCTTGGTGATTCTTTTTATATGAAGGATTTGGGTGCAGTGAAGCAAATCCTTGGTATGAGGATAACTTGGGATAGGAAGGAAAGGAAGTTGATATTATCCTAGGAAGAGTATGTGAAATTTTTTTTGGAGAGGTTTAGTATACATAATGCTAATCTGATTGGGACTCATTTAAAAATCCATTTCAAATTATCAAAGGATCAGTGTCCCAAGATAGAAGAAGAAAAGCTATAAATGACCAAGGTACCTTACTCATCAATGGTTGGTAGCTTGATGTATGATATGGTTTGTACTAGGTTGAATATTTCCCATGTAGTGAGAGTAGTGAGTAGGTACATGAGTAATCAAGGTTATGAGCACTGGCAAACAGTGAAATGGATTCTTTGATATTTGCGAGGAACCATGGGTACAACATTATGTTTTGGTCGATCAGACACCACTTTGTGTGGTTATTTGGACTCAGATATGGATGGGGATGTTGATAGTAGGAGTATTACAATAGGTTATGTATTTACTATTAGTAATACAATGGTTAGTTGGATTTCCTAGATATAGAAGATTATGGCTTTATCAACCACATAGGCTGAGTATGTTGCTACTACAAAGGCTAGCAAGGAGATGATTTGGTTACAACAGTTACTAAATGAGTTGGAGTATAAGTAGGAAGTTTGGGGACTACATAGTGATATTCAGAGTGCTATACATTTATCCAAGAACTCTGATTTCCACTCGAGGATGAAGCACATTTAGTTATGGTATCATTTCATCAGGACATCATTGGAGGAAAACATGGTGAAGCTAGAGAAGATACATACGAGCCAAAATCCTGTAGATATGTTGACCAAGATAGTCACATTAGAGAATTTGAGGTTATATTCATCTTTTATTGGTTTACGTGAATATCATGGAGGTGTGTTAAATTTTGTTTAATGGGAAACAAACTCTAAGTGGGAGATTGTTAAATGTGGAGTCCATTTCACCCCTAAGGTTGAAATAAAGTTAATGAGGCAATTTTAACATGTATTTATCTAATTTTACAAATGTGGGGTGAATTTTTTAGTGTGATAATAACTTCCCACATTTGTGGCATGATTTATGGAGAAATAAGTGTGATTTAAAGAGGTTGAGAGAATCAGGGGATTATATTTTATCTAATTAGTTAAAACCTCCCTTATTTTGTGCCATTTTGGTGGGGATATGACTTATCACCAAGGTATGGCATTTTTTTTTTCAAATAGTGTAAATAGGGGTGAGGGGAAACACATTATAATTGTATTTTACATCTTAGTTTGAGCTTTGCTTCCTCTCTGCGGTCAGTGTGATCAGTTTTTAGGTGTAGCTTTGCATCTCAGAAATTCTAGTGTGAATTCAAGATGGAGAAAATTATCTCTATGAGAGGTTTCTTGTTTAGAGTTGTTTTTAATATTTTTTATAATATTATTTATATCCTCTTGGGGGACATAGCCCACATTGGGTGAACCATGTTATATCAGTGTTATGTGTGTATTTTTGCTCAGATCTAAATTTTTATTCCATATGTCTCTACTACTGTGATTCTAAGGAATGATTTTTGTGTTGCATATTATTGCATAATTAATTAATTTTAATCACTTATTCCTAATAATTTGGATCCATTCTTGTACATATCCTTGATTGGAAACATGTACTGGAAGTGAACACTAGCATCGACGTTACTGTCCTTAATCGATGTAACTAGTTAGTTGAGAAAAATAGTCAAAATATAGAATGAACAAGGTCAAGATATTTAGAGTATTCCTTTGATGATTATTGATAACTATCATATTCTAGAACATAAAATCAAATAATATATGATATTTTTTATCCCTTAGCTATTTTGTACTTGTCATATTTATTACACATGCTTATATGAATTATATTGTCAAAGCATTGTATTACATTGATAAAATCTAAATATTACAATATTACATTTAAAAAACTTTTTTACTTAAACTTTTCTCTTATGAATCTAAAAATAATAAAATATTTGATGAACACGTCCTCTGTTTGTTGAACCAAAACCCTAGTTTGTATATTAGGATTTTTACCTTCTTCAAAAGTTCATTTTATATTTATGTATTTTATTTTCAGATTTAATTTCTCTTTTACTTATATGGGCATAGCTTAGGAATGCTTAGTTACATTATTTTTTTATCCATAGTGATGATGTGCTTCATAGTTGTCTCAAACATTATAACCCTTATAGCATCACTATCAAAACACCATGCATGGAAGATCCATTATGATCATTACTTTAATCCACCCTATAATCAATGTATTGCATATGAATACATAGAAGAACACCAAAAATAGGATAAATCCTCTTTTTCTTAAAACTATGATAATGAAAAAACCAATGATCCAAATGCAAATGTAAATGACCAAGGTAGTAATTATGATCTTTCTACTTTTGGGTATGACTGTGATAACATCCCTCTTAGCTATGATATTATTCCTATTAATTTATTTTACGAAGATGAATATTTAACATATACATAAACTGGTAGCATTCATAATGTTGAAAATTAAAATATTGCATGATACCTTCTTTAGTTACTTCACAAAGTTAGTGTGCTTCCTCCCCTTCTAATAATGCAAATATTGAACAAGTTGAATTTTCCTCCCCTATTTCTCGTGATGAAAATGTTGATGAAATCAAGTGTGTTCCTTTATCTCCAAGTAATATTAATGTTGAGAATTATTTTCCCTATTTGGATGATTTAAATGCAAATAGCTAAAAAAATTCTTCCTCTCTACTTTGTGATGATAAAAATGCATGTCTTACATCTCCCATTGTCTCGCTTGAGGAAAAAAATGAGAATGCATATAGCCATCATAAGGATGTAATTAATAAACATGCATTATTTGAGGACACAAATAATCTTCCAAGTATATTTCATGTATCATTTGTAAATATCAATTCATGTAAGACAAAGAGAATCAAAACTAGCATTACATCTTCTCTCACTCCTTAAAAAATTAAAACCGAAAGTAAACATTGTATTCTTCCCTATCATTATGTTAAAAATGAAATAAGTAATGTTTATTCCCTTCTCTCATTTGAATTTTCTAATACAAAAGAGCAAATGATTATAAGTGAAAAAATTTCCCCCGTTCCTATTCAATGTCAAGAGAATTTAAATTAAAATAGTACCACCTTCGTGCAATTCAATATGATATACTCACCTCCTTGACCATGGATAATCCTTTGAAACATGAAATAAAAACATGTTATCATTAACCCCTTGATAGTGAAAAATATTTAAATATTCATATGTTCCATATGCATGGTAATTTACAACCACTTGCAAAAAATTTAACCTCTTCTTATGATATGTTATCTATCATGACTACCATGGGAGATTTGTAACAAGTCAAAACTTTCAAACTACAAATTTATTCTCATGAGGTTATTCTTGAGGAGAATAAATTAATAGAGTAGCATGTTGTTAGGAGTGTATTTAAGCATATTTATCCTTTGATTTGTATTATTCATGAGTTCTCCTCATTCAATGGGCAAGGGGACCCTATTATTCATTTGCAATAATGTATACATTCCTTTGAATATTAGGCCCAAAATGAAATCTTTCTCTTACAGTATCTTCATCATATCTTAACCCAAGGGGATCTTGAGTGATTTTATAGTCTTCTAAATGATTTAGTATCAAATTTCAAAACACTTAAAAATGTGTTTCTATCAATTTTTCATCATTATAACTTACCTAAATTTCCATTGGAACATTTAAAATTATTGATGCAAATAGAAAATGAATCTATAAAAAACTATGTTATTAAATTTAAGGATGTTTTGTGTTACTTAACTTATACACCCTTTGATTTAGAAATACAATTTATATTTAGAGATGTCTTCTTTTTCCTGTAGACACCCAAAACTGGCCACCGATAACTCCCAATCAAAGTTTTGGCTAATTTCCACACAAAATGAACAATTTGGCCTAAAAACACTAAAACATGCTAAATGATGTGAAAATGACATATTCAATTGTCAATTTTGGCCAGGGTATCCCTAAATGGGGCAATGCAATTTATGGGCCAGCTAACTTTGATCAGTTCATTTCAAGTCAAAAATGCCAAATTTGCACTTGAGTGCTCTGGATTACTCTTCCCTATCAAATATTTTGCACAATACATGTGCCTTTGTTATTTATTATTGGAAACATCCTAAATGGGAGTATGGTTCTAATCCATCTGATATCACCTTCCAATTCCAATCCAATCAAATTTTGGACAAATAACAAGACATTCTAATCAATTTGAGTAATTTGTGCACAAAGTGTTTAATGATGCTCAAGAGCTAATTAACCCAAATCAAGGCCTAATCAATAATTCCATGGAAACTTTTTGAATTGTTATTTTTAGAAATGAATATTGAATATCTGCATCATCAGGTGACCTCATTTCTTGAGAAGGCATCCCTAGGCCATAAATGCCATAAATATCAAGATTCATGTTTCTTATGCCTCATCAATGCCTTCAATGATGCCCTCCATGCCTCTTAATTTCCCCTTCTTCCAATTTCATGATGAGGATAATTAAAAACTTAATTTAAAAAATTTAATTAATCCTCAACCACACATCTCAATCTTGAGATGGATGGTTGAGGTTGATTCTGATCAAATCTATAGATAGCGAGGCCAAGAACATCATTTCTAAGCTATTTTGTGCAAAGTTATTATGCTCAAATATCTTAAAAGGACTTGCTAATTCAAATTTATAATTCCAAATTGATTCCAAGCCAAGCCAAGCCAAAGCCACAAAGTGCCAAGGAGAGATGGAGGTAGTGAAGCTTCCATTGCTAAGGACTTCATGAGCACAAGTCGAGCAAGCCGCTACTACAAAGACATTTGGTGCATCTAAGGATGGTGAATGAATTCTTGTGTTTTATTCCTTACTTTTTAGTTGTGTTTGTCATTTGATTTTGTTAACTAAGCTCTCCTTAGTGTCTAGGCCTTGAGATGTTATGCTATTAGTGTGTTTATTTCATTTTATTTTCATTTTAGAACTAACACCATACTAACCATCCTCTCTTGAGTCAAATTTCTAGATCACATTATGGCACACCCGGTGGGATAAGAAACATATCACACCTGAAAGAGATCATTTTACAACTCTAAAATATTTATTTGAGCCTTTAAAACTCTTGCAAATTGATTTTCTAACTTTATTTTGCCATTTTTGTTTACCATGGTTTTATACAATAATTGACATCGGCAAGTAATAATGACATCAGTTACCTATCTTAACCAACGTCGATTAGCAAAACTGACATATGTTAGATCTCGATTAGCCAAGTAACCGACGTCGGTGGTAATAACCGATGTTGGTCACTATATTTTTCTAAAAACACAGACCTAAGGCTACTTTTTCAAAGTTCATTGTTTCAAGCTAAAAAGAGATTCAAAGCTAAAGGACATGCTAACATTTTTACTATAGGACCAAGTTTGATATTTTCTCAAAACATGTTTAAATCACCTTTTTCATGCTTAAAAATCAATTAGGAACCTTGTTTTGGTGTTTAACAAAGAATTTAGGTGTTTTTGGTGAATGTTTTCAAAGTTTTCAACTAAGACCAAGGGGACAAATGAACACCACCAAATATTTCATTTTGGGTTTAAAATTTAACACACTTCTTAATTCTTGTTTGCAATAGTTTTTTAATCAAATTTTTGTTTGGAAAAAAGAGGAATGTTGAATGTATGCTCTTCCATTTTTCTCCTGTAGGGAAACCTTGGAATCAAAAGTGTCATTCCTAATGCAAGTAGCCTAGTCCAAGGCTTAGAAATAAAATCATCTAAAGTACTCCCCAAAAACTCGTCAAAGTTTGGGTGATCTTAAAAATGACCCTAAAGTCTTTCTACTTTCATGTTTTATTTATTTATGCATCTTGGCTTGTGAGGGGGAATTCATCACCTCCTGTAAGTTTTTTAGGGAAGCTTTGACCTGGGGTTTCATCTCCTGGCATTGAATTCATTTGACTCCTTTAGAGTTGAACATGGGATGTATCTGCATTTGGACATCACACTACATTGAGTGAAAAGCAAGATGTAGTGGTTGTAAAAAGGACTAGACCTTTTTACAACTATCCAATCCCATGGTCACCCAATTTTTGTGCTTGTCTTTTGTATCGTTTGACATGAAAGTCATTGTGCAATTGATTCCCATAGAATGTTCGAAACTTGATATTATAGTAAACCCCATTTTTCCATACCCTTGCTAAGATTTGGATGATTATACTTAGTGTATTTTGGTTATTTTTACTTGGCATGCTTTGAGACTAAAACTTGTTTGTTTTTTCATAAGCCATGTCAAAACAATGCATTTGAGTTGTGAAGGGTAGTGTTATGCTACCCAAGTCATTTCAAAATATTTTTAGCCTTTTTTAAGTCTTTGAAACATAGCATTGACCACATCATTCAAGTATGCTTACACCGTTAGGTTGCTAAATTTGTTTCAAGACTAGTTTACCATTGTATCAAAACCATTTGTTTCAAACCATGTTGTGTATACCATTTGGACCTTTGTCTTGTCCCATCATGTTGTCCAATCTTGTTTAGCCTGTTTGGTCAAAACCTAGTTTTCAACATTAAGTTTTCAATTAGCCTTGTTAAGTTTAGACCCAAACATTGATTGATTTCTATTTAGGCCTCAATTCATGGGGATGATACATAGATCATTCTCTTTTGAGTTGCATAACTTCAGTTAATCAATTACCCAAATTTGAAAAATATTGATGTTTTATTTTTTTAAAGCCTATCATCATCATTGTTTGTAACTTTATTTAGGAGAACATAGTCTTTCTTCAAAGAGCCTTTTGTCTTATGTCTTATGCCTTATGCCAATTGATCATGTTCATGTTTGATTCCATGTGTCAGGTTTATGTCAAAGTTATTTCCAAGCTTGTTAGATTAAATCAAATCATATTATGCTTATTTGTTTGAGTCTAGCTTTTGACTCCACATTTGGACAAAAGACCTAGTAATTTAACTTTTCCCTTTCCTAGTTTAGACCTTGTTTAGAACACTTTGACTTAGACCTTTGGAATGCTAATTTTTATTTAGACACTTGACTATTTTTTCATATGACATTTGACATTAGACATTTGATGTTAGGATATTTTATTCCAAGTCTTAGCAAAAATCATTTTAGAGATACAACTCCACTTTCAGACCACATTGGAGATACAGATCCACCCTTCAACTAAGTTAGACCAAGTTTTGAACCATTTATCCTTTAGACATAGTTTTTCAGAGTTTGTAGAACTCTAAGTCTTTTTATTTTAAGAACTTTCATCATTTATGCAGATATGTCTCGCTATACTTATGGTAGAATCACTTACAATCCAACTTATGATAGAATGGCTGCACAAAATGACTTTTATGGCTTTTGTCAAGACCCTAATGATGCTAATATGGTTTGTGAGATAGATTTATATCTGCCTCATTAATCATTCATGGGAAAAAAGTCATGAAACAAATTATAATCCAACTTGAGACCTTGATTGGTATGAAGAGGCTTGTGAAGAGGACTTTGAAGACCCAACTACATATAATGTTGTTTGGGATACAGATCCATACCCTATTTTCAATAATTAGTACATAGAACACAATCAAGAACCAACTTATGAGCTAACTCACAAATGGGATGATATGGTTTATGAGGAAGACTTGGATGCTTTGGATTATGCAAGTAATTAGACTCCACCACATCATACCATTTCTATTCTAAGACCATAATATCACACCATTCCCATACCAAGACCTCATCCTTTAGTTTGTGTGAGCAATCAAGTTCCACAATATCACACCATTCCCATACCAAGACCTCATCCTTTAGTTTGTGCAAGCAATTAAGCTCCACAATGCCCCTTCATCATTCCAAGACCTAGTCCTTTCACTTGTGTGAGCAATCAAGCCCCACAATGCCCTATCGTTACCATCTCAAAACTTTGTCCTTTGTCTAATGTGAGTAATCATGCTCCCCAAGGCCCTACTATTATCCAACCATGAGCCATTTCTCATCCATTACAAATCCCATCCAAACCTTAACCCATCCAATCATTCAAAGACCAAGCTATGTTCAAAACTGGTATTTTCCAACTCATTGAAAACCAAGGCTAAGAAAACCAACCAATCTGAGATGTTTTTGTTGAACCAACCATTTGTGATAAGTTAACATATGATAAATTTCCTATTGATCCTATACCAGTTGTCAAGGAGTCTCACTCTGATAAGCTAATCTTTACTAAGTCACTTCTTAATGATTATAACTACCTTTGAGCAAATCATTACCTCGACCATGTGCCTATTTTTAAGAGCCTCTTATTGATAAGCCAATATCTAAGGAGTTGTTTCTTGACCTTTTTTCCCATCCTAGAGGAGTCTCACTTTTACAAAATAGTCTTTGTGGAGCCCATCATGCTATTACAGGTTGTTACTTATCCAATACCAAATATTCAACAAGATATCATTATAATAGAGTACCCATCAGATGAAGAATCAGAGTTAGAGTCAGGTTTTACTCTTGGACTAACATCAGATTTAGCATTAAAATCTGAATCTAAATTAACGTCAGTCTCAACATTGGATTTAGAGTCCCTTGAGTTAGAATCAGATTCAGATGAAGAATATGTTCATGTTTGTTACAACATTGGTTATGTATGCCTCATAGATCAATTTGAATACATTTGTGATCCTTATATAGTTTTTGAGGATGAGTACTTCAACTTTGACATAAGTTATCCTAGTATCTTCTACAATGATTGTGTAGCCTCTCCCCATTCCATTACCATTCTACAAGACATTACCATCAACCAAGATAGCCATATTATTGACATTCCATCTCCCACAAGTGTCAATTGGGATTAATAGAATCACACTTTGTTGAGCTTCATCCATGGTGACATAGCAGTTGAAGAAAATTAAGGAGGCCAAGACAACATTCATGTAGCATAAAAACACTCTCCTAGTGAAATATTTTTGGAGGTGCTAGGGGACAATCCAATTCGGAACTTGGTATCTTCTAGTGAAATTTATTTAGAAACGCTAGAAGATAATCAAATTCAAAAGTCAACATTACTTAGTGAAACCTTCTCAGAGGTACTATGGGACAATCAAGACAAATTTATTGGTAAAAACTTCATTGAGGCACCAATAGCTGAGCACAAAAGTTATTCACTATTGGATGAAGAAAAAATCAAAGATAAAATCAAAATTAGCTTCCTATCTACAGCCTAATTAGATGGTAGATACTCTCAAGATCAAACAACAAAAAAATCTGATGGTCCTATCGAGAGAACAAGTCTTCAGCCCCACCAAAACCAAAATTATGTCAAATTTGACATCAACAACATTACGTGTGACTAAAAGTCCTAATCTTCATTTGTTTCCCCACCATTATACATTCTATTATCATCAACCATTCCATTTCACAATCAAACCTACCACCATTATTTGTCCTTGTTTAACATCCATGGCTGTACTTTCCTTTGTAGAGGCTAAAACGATACCTTGTCTCAACGCTTGAAGGAATCAAAAGCAATGACCAATGAAGATCATAAAAGCATTCTTGACAACCAAATATGTAGGCTATTTTTGATAGAGAAACTATTCAAATGAGGTGTGGGATAGAAATTAACATGATCGAATATTATGTTTCTATAATTTGTTGATTAGGACGTGCATCTCCATATCAACAAGAAAATAGAATCATATGCCATTTACCACATCCAGGACAAAAACATGTACCATATCATTTCACATTGCCATTGCCATTGTTACATATCCATTTGCCATTGTTGTAGATACCTAGCCATTCACCCCATCACTTGGGGGTAACCCTCTTACCATTTTATCTAATTTATCAAACCATTATTATCCTTAACAAGACCATACCATCATATCGTTTCATTCCTATCTAGACCAAATCTTGTTTTTAGTCATCTTACCCAATCCTATTTTGATCTTGGTTCATTTGGTTCTTCTCACACCTTTTCGTGGGGGATTCTAATCAAGTTTTAGCAATCTATCCAATCCATGTTGAAATGATAGTCTATAAAAGTAGTGTGATAGTTGATCTAGAAAGATGTCTTTCATCCTATCAAGTTTGTTTATGTGAGCTCGATTATAACCTCCTATGGGAAAATCAATGTCTCACCAATCTTGCTACTAATTATAACCACCTTGGGTAAATTAGTATCATTGACCTATGCCATTGTATCCTAGTTATAATTGCCTATGGGTAAATTAGGGGCAACACTTATTTACTTTGCATTACTGCATCACTTTGCCATTATTGTTTTCATTTGACTGGTCATTTATCGAATTTGAGACCATTATTGTTTTCATTTGACTGGTCATTTATCGAATTTGAGAACTTGTTGGGACCTAGTTGGTTTTTCCCCATCTTTTGTGTGGATGGAATTACTATGACTTAAGGTCATTTCAGGACTATGTAGGTATTGTGTAATTCATGTTGAGGTCATCTTAGTCCCCTTTTCCATACACTTTCACCATTTTGTCAGTAACCTAAGCCACAATCTCACTATTTTATGAGTAACATGAGCCACACTCTCACCATTTTATGAGAAACCTAAGCCAAACGCTCTCATCATTTTTCAAGTAGGTATCTTGTCATTCTCTAACAAGTTAAGATACCTCAAAATTTTAAAAACATTTAAATATTTCAAAAATCTTAAAACATTTATCCTATCTAAGCCTAGTCAGTTATCCTCGATCCACCTTACTGGGGCATGGTCATTGTTAGGATGCTTTATTTTGATTTTGTTTTTAGGCTTTCTATTTTTTTGTTTTTTTGTTTGTTTTTCTATTTATTTGTTTGTTCACTTGCCTATTTGTTTGATTTCAACACTGTTACCTCGACTCGGTCTATATGTATGCATTAGGTGATTCCTTGCATACATTATTCTTGAGTCCATCCATATTCATGTGTCAACATTGTCATCATAATTTTTATCATTGGTGCATTGTTTTGAAGTGTTTATTAGATTGGGAGTCAACATTTATGCATATTTTGGCTAAGTCTTCATGGTGTTCTATCATAAAGCCTACCATCACATGTTACAACAAAAATCAGCTTCATGAAGGTCTACAATCAATGGAGCCGTAGAAGTTTCTTCTTAGCACCTTGGAAAATCCTTCCATCCCACCCTTGATCAAATCAACCTAATGACCATTCTATTTGTATCATTGCTAGTCAGGATAAGCATCTTCTCATTAGCAGGTATAACTAAATCATTCTAGTGATCAATCTCATTCCTCTATTAATTTTTTTCATCACTTTTCACCCATTCATCTTTAATCTTTATTCCAAGTTATATCCTTGAGTTATGGTTGGTAATCAACCCTAACTGTGGCACCATCATTTTTAGCCAATCTAGGTCTACTTAATGATTATAACCACCTATGGGAAAATTATTATTTTGACTTTTATTCTTGATTATAATTGCCTTTGGGAAAATCAACATCCTTTTTACATCAATGCATGCAAGCATTTTCTTGTTTGGATTAATCTCAACCACATGTTAATTCCACCTTTCTTCTTGTTTCTTTTTGTGAGAGCATCCATCAACAAATGTGATAGCCACTCCCTCAAGAGGGCATCATCATAGGCTTTCCAAAACCATTTGGAGCTTTGTTCTTCAGCCATCATCTTCTTTTTGGCATATAGGCCATTTATCATTCTTTGAGAATACATTACTTTGCCTATAGTTTTCAACATCTTCCCAAATAGGGGAAAACTGTAGACACCTAAATCTGGCCACCCATAACTCCAAATCAGGGTTTTGGTCAACTTCCACCCAAAATGCACAATTTAGACTAAAAACACTAAAACATGTTAAATAATGTGAAACTGACATATTCAAGGCTGATTTTGGCTAGGGTATCCCTAAATGGGGTAATGTAATTTATGGGCCAGCTAACTTTGATCAGTTCATTTCAAGTCAAACTGCCAAATTTGTACTTGAGTGCTCTTGATTGCTCTTCCCTATCAAATCTTTTGCACAAGACATGTCTTTGTTATTTATTTTTGGCAACATCCTAAATGGGAGTATGGTTCCAATGCATCTGACATCACCTTCCAATTTCAATCCAGTCAAATTTTAGACCAATAACAAGACATTATGATCAATTTGAGTAATTTGTGGACAAAGTGCTTAATCATGTTTAAGAGATAATTAACCCAAATTAGTGCCTAATCAATAATTCCATGAAAACTTGTTGAACAGTTATTTTTGGAAATGAATATTGAATATCTGAATCATCAGGGGACCTCATTTCTTGAGAAGGCATCCCTAGGCCATAAATGTCATAAATATTAGGATTCATGCCTCATCAATGCCTTCCATGATGCACTATATGCCTCTCAATTTCCCATTATTATAATGTCATGATTAAGATAATTAAAAACTTAATTTAAAAAATTGAATTAATCCTCAACCACACATCTCAATCTTGAGATGGATGGTTGAGGTTGATTCTGATCAAAACCAAAAATCCATAAATAAAGAGGCCAAGAACATCATTTCTAAGATATTTTGGTGCAAATTTATTATGCCCAAATATCTTCAAAGGACTTGATAATGCAAATTTATAATTCCAAATTTATTCCAAGCCAATCCAAGCCAAGCCAAAGCCACAAGGTGCTAACGAGAGATGGAGGCAGCCAAGCTTCCATTGGCAAGGACTTCAGGAGAACAAGCCGAGCAAGCCACTACTACAAAGGCATTTGGAGCATCCAAGGAAGGTGAAGGAATTATTGTGTTTTATTCCTTACTTTTTGGTTATGTTTGTCATTTTATTTTGTTAACTAAGCTCTCCTTAGTGTCTATGCCTAGAGATGTTATGCTCTTAGTGTGTTTATTTCATTTTGTTTTCATTTTGGAACTAACACCCTACTAACCATCCTCTCTTGACTCAAATTCCTAGATCACATTTCCTCTCAGAGAAAGAGCATTGAATAAGCCATTTGCTTCATTTGAGACCTTATATTGGGATGTGTACAAAAATGCATGTACTCTAATGAATACTCAAACCAAGTTGCCAATATCTTCACCAAAAATAGCACATAATATAAATCATGTTTTCAAGATAAATAAACAAGTCAAAAAAGATCATAAACCAATTCAAACACCTTTTGTAGAACCAATAGCATATGTAACAAACCAAACAATAAAGGTTTTGAAAAAAAATAAAGGAGCATGCTTACATAGTATCTTCCATATTTATACCATATACGTCTACCAAATGACAACCTCTTTAGTTTTATTGGTACCAAGATATACCAAATGACATATTTTGAACTTTGTTGGATAAATTAAAGATAACACTCCCTCCTAGTTCACATCATCTACCACACTAATTTGAGAAGGTAAATAGACAACACTTTTGCACTTACCATGGTTTTAATGAACATCAAGATAATGAGTGTTTTTCCCTTGAGCAAAAGCTTATATAATTAGTTGATTAGGCAATCATTACATATTGAAAAGACATATCTAGACCCATTCCACATAATTCTCCTAGAGGCTCGACTAAGAGGGTCCAACCATACCATGTTGCTCCTTGTGAAGAACAAATGGTCCATTGACCTTCACAAAAGATGACCACTAGTAGAATTTTTTTACCTAGTCTACTCTCTCCCACGACCGATTTTTCCCATAATAATCCTACCAAAAAACCATTGGTCGATTAGATACTTCATAAAGAGACATGGGGAGAAGGTGAATCTATATAGAAGATATGGGTACCTAAATAGATATATAGAGATTCACATGACATTTCTACAGATATTTCAAAGGTAGTTACAAAATCAAAATCAGTAGTACCATTACCACATGATCATAACAGTCATGCCTTCTTATTTCCATCCAAATTTCAATGGATATGGTGATTTATTTATTGCTAATATAATACAAGCATTTAAAAAATGAACATATTTGTTACATAATATACCAAATACCAACATACACCATAGAAGTAAATGCAATTAAAAATATATAATGAGCAACAAATAATTAAATAATACAAATCTATTTGAAGCTAAATAAAACCATTTGAGCAATATATATATATATATATATATATATATATATATATATATATATATATATATATATATATATATATATATATATATATATATATATATATATATATATATATATATATATATATATGAACATATTTGTTACATAATTTACCAAATACCAACATACACCATAGAGACAAATGCAATTAAAACTATATAATGAGAAACAAAGAATTAAATAATACAAATCCATTTGAAGCTAAATAAAACCATGTCAGCAATGTCGTGTGTGTGTGTGTGTGTGTGTGTGTGTGTGTGTGTGTGTGTGTGTGTGTGTGTGTGTGTGTGTGTGTGTGTGTGCGTGCGTGTGCGTGCGTGCATGCGTGCGTGTGTGTAATGATATCATGTTTATACAAATAAACATATCAATTGTATGTTGGGGGCATATACCCAGGTGTGTAATCCCCATCATTATCAATATCCATGAACATAACACCTATTGACATCGACGCAATAGGATCTAATTGAGGCCCACGTGCATGGGATAACACCCATACTCTTTCCTCAAAAGTGCCTAACCACTGAAATGTATCTTTGTGCTCCTAATAAAAAGTGTCACAATGATCATTTAATGTCTACATGATCTTAGTGGCACTTCACTGTGGGATGCCATGCCTATCCAACTCAAGACACAACTCCCCATTCTTAGTGGATTCAATATGGTATATTAATACAAACCTCAATAAAAGATCAAATAGAGGTACATGGGAACCTATAATGTCAATGAACATCTCAATAAATCCATCTACAACCATATCTATGGTGAGACTACATGTAGAGCCTGTATCACTTGATCCACCATTATTGTCCACTCTCGATTACCTACAAACATCATAGATATGATACTAATTATCTTAAAATATATAGTAGTCATATGTGGCCCTAATGGTTGCCTCATTCATCTGAGTTGGTCCCATAGGGTCACCACCATATGCCTTCTTGCCTATATCTCTTATTGCACCCCCTTATGCCATAAGAGTGACACCTAGGGGAAAATATAATAGGAAATAATAGTGGCCATTGAGATTCATCCCACCACTACACATAGCCATCTATATATCCTGCATCATCCCCTATAGCTAGGGGAACCATGGGATCTCACTCGTTAGTTGTACGTGGGGCTAGATTTATAGCCATAGGTTCTAGCCTATCATGGGGCCTATGCCCACTTCATGCTATCTAATGTCAAGGATAGAGTGTTGAGGGCACTCCCTTATCTATAACAAACAATCATAAAACATGGTCATACTAAAAAAATCATAATCACAAACAAACTAATCAACCAACCACATGTTGATATGGACCCTCCGTAACTCATTTCCATCCTCTTATGATCTGTAAAAAGCCCTATACGAATACCATACAATCTATTCCGGGATCAACCTATCAAAAGTAACATAATACTCCATTATGGTATGTAGCCAGCCACATGAAAATACCCACCACTCTAAAAACATCTATGGACGAGCCCATATAGGTAGGGTCTACCAACTGGCCATACCACTATAATATTATTATAATCCCAAACATGCAATAGAGTCATAGATCCAATGTCTCCACTAGTAAATTGGCAATCAAAACTACTTACCAGCTCAACAAAAACCTAACTAACTAGGGAACTATGGAGTACATTAAATCACATTAGTCTAGGGGATATTCCACATGGCATGGTTCTTCTCTAAATCAAATCTCAAATTTTACAAAAGTTATAAATGTAAATGGCTTCAAATTTCTATTCAACACACCTAATATATGAACACTACACAAACTTCAAACATGCATATCTTGAGTACCAGTTATCCAATTTTAAAACTGTAAATTGTAATAGAATACAAAAAAATGAGATCTTCCATATTATACCAAATTTTAAAACCTTACCAAAAATCACTAAATTTTTTGCTACAGGGATATTCTACTAGATTCTAAATACTACTAAAAAATGTTATGAATTATTGTCCACAATGCTTTCAAAATAATATCAAGTAAATTATATTGAGAATATTATCAATTTTCATTTTGAGAGGAGATGAATACATGAACTACATCACATCCTATAAAAATAAGGGGCATGTTTATAAATATGTTCTACATAATTGACTATAGTTTTCACATTCTCCATATTCATTGCAGTATGCTTTGGAAGCATAGTCTCTACACTTATTCGCTATTAAGCACCTCTAGATTATAGTAAGAAAATGTTTTGGAAACATGTCCTCTACATTGGTACTTATTTTATTTTTCATTTTTATCCTTATATATTGGGGGCATGCTTTGGAAGCATGTTCTCCACACTTACACAGTTTTCAATTTGAAAAAATACACATGTGATTCAAATTCATAGTTGTGGAAAAAATTTATACATTGGTGCCATTTGTTTATACACAATTTTAGCTAGAAATATATCCAAGGTGTATATGATATGTAATATGTGCCTAATATTTCAAAATCCAAATTAGTTTGATATGTCAAAACTTTTTTATCGACTGTTACCAAATTATAAACTTTTATGTACTGAGCCTTAACCATCTGCAGTGGTTGGATCTTATTTTTGGTGAGATTGGATAGATTAAATCATATGATATCATCAATTTTTTAGGTGAACTTTATTACATCATTCACCCTATATATATATATATTACACTCGATTTATGTTGGTCAAGAACGATACTCTCGATGGTCGAAGCACCACTCTTCCTATTTTAGGTTGGGGGCATGATCACCTCCCAAATATCCTTACACACACACACACACACACACACACACACACACACACATCTTTTACACTCAATTTGTGTTGGTCAGGAACGATACTCTCGATGGTTGAAGCACCACTCTTCCTATTCTAGGTTGGGGGCATGATCAGCTCCCAACTCTCCTTACTCCATGTATAACACCACCATGTCGAAATCCACTTAACCACTTGTGGGCTCACTCATCTTTCAAGATAAAATATTGATGAGGTTGTAATCCCCTTTTCTACTTCTCCAGTTTCTAGTACTCCAGAACCATTACTATACAACACATACATGTGTATTCTATCCACTCTCTTTCTTTATGATAATTTTTATTATTAATTACATACAGATTATATACATTGATTAATTTATGGAATATTCTTGGTTTCAAGTAATGTTTAAATGAAATATTCAAGTAAATCTAAAGTAAAGACAAGTTGTGTTGTCCACACCACAATATACATTTCCTTTTCCTTTAAACTAGTAATTTCAATTTTTCTTGTAGTACTAGATCAAAGGAGGGGAAATGTAGACACCTATTTTGGTATAATTACACATATTTATAGTCTCCTTGTATGTATATACCTTTTCACTAAGAATTATACATCTAATAATGCATTCTCTTATGGACCTCTTCGGTTCCATCTTATTCACTTGATTTACCTACCCCTTAGGATTGTATGTTATGTTATTTATATTCATCCAATGTATTCAAAGGATACTTACCTATTTTTCATATTTTATTTATATTTTTAGCCCCTAGACACTTATGTATATCTTGGACATTAACATCGTTATTAGTTTCCAGCTATGACGCAAGTGTCCAAACTTATATTTTTGTGCTTTTCTATATCTTTCACTTTTGTGATCATTTTTTTAGCCCTATTTCCCCATCCCATTTTTGGATTTTCTTGTGTCACTAGGTTCTAATTCAAAATCAAAAGGTTCCTATATATACACATGTTATAGTCTAATTAACACACCTAATAATTTGATTTGGCAACTATCTAATTGGAAAGTATTGTTTATTTCAAGCTAATTGTACTAAAACACTAAATCAAATATTTGAAGCATTTAGAAGGTCAAATATACAATTACATTACTTGTACAAAAGGTTACTAGGAGAAAGAGAATATATCCACACTATTAAAATTTCACAAACATGTTTAGGAGGGAGAATTACATGCTAGTTTGAGGCTCTTTTTAGAGTATTGGCTATGTAGGTGTTGGCTCAAAAATTTATCAGGGGGATAAATTGGTGACATTGAGTCAGTAGTGTGAGATCTGAGTCCTTACATTAGTCAACAATGCAGGTTAAAGTCCCTCTCCTATTAGCATGCATAGCTACTTTTATTGAATGTCAAAAAGGAAAAAATAAGGGAAAAACTATTCACAACTATTTACAATAAAAATGTTTTCTATATTGGGGGTTTAGTAATTTTAACCTAAAAGTACATAAAGGAGATAGAAAATAAATGAGGGGAAAGAAGGGAATAATGGAAAAAAGTTAAGAATAGAGAAATGAAAGGAATAAGGGAGAACAAGGTTATTATAGTTAGTTAAACATAGAAACTACCATGATAACCCTAAGAAAAATGAAAGACAACTTTAGGTAGTTAAATATAGAAACTTACCAGAATAGTCCAAGAAGGGAAAACACTATGTTCATGGAAATATCTCTCATTCAATGGGTGGTAAAGACATAATTACACCCTTAGGAGTGCAAAACATACACTGAGATAATTTTCTAATACTAATAGCAGACCAAAGACAACCATCCCATATTTACCTATAAAATATAATTAAAATATTGCTTAAACCCCATTGAGATTTCACATTCATAGAAATAACACAAAAAGATTTTGAAAGAAATAATTAATGTGAAATTCCCATTTTCTAACAATTTGGTAATGATTATGAAAAAAAATTAAAAGTAAAGATATAGATATAAATGAATCATATGTAAAGTTATAACTCACAAAGAAATCCTGAAGAGAAAGTCTACAAAATCTCCATGTTCTAATCTTTATTGAGTAAAAAATACAATCTCATCATTAAAAAAGTTTTTATAGAGTCTCACTACCAAAAGTCCCCCTTTACAATGAGCCTAACACTCATATTTATAGTATAGGAAGGTGGTTATGGTGCGTAAACACTTTTTTTGTGTTACAGATGGTTCAAAAGTGAGTTTACAAAAATGCACCACTTAATTGATATAAAGATGCGTTGGTGAAATTGTACTTCATGCAAAAGTGAAATTACAAAATTTTACCACTTGAACAGTGAAAAAAATACTTTGGTGCTTTACATCACTTGAAATATGTAAATCAAAATTACACTTGATTCGAGACTTATAAAGTGACAGTGCATTCGCACAAATTGCATTTACAAGGTTGCAATTACACAAAATTTGTAACTAGAAATTACAAAATGAGATCAAACATTAATATGAAAAGACCATAAGATTTTGAAGGAGGCTATTCATCTTCACTTTTGCTAAGGACAATTCCAACTTTCTCTGACAACTGCTTCTCTTTGCACTTTTGACATGCTTTGAATCTTTACTTGTGGGGTTTCTTGGTTGCGGCCTTAGAGGGGAAATTTACATGTATAAAAGCAATGTGAATCCCAAACAATGTAAAATATCTTTGATGCCTCTGTATTAGATAAAGTTTTTTAAGTCCAAAGAATAGCTCACAGGTTTGGGAAGGCCATTTTATAGTACTGGTGGGCTTGCAAGACATAAACAAGAGTCCTCAAAAGGCCGTATAATCAAAACCATGAGTTTGTTATGGAAAACATCTTCCAAAAATTGAAAACTATGAATTTTCCACCCAAACCACCCTCCATTCCCCAAATACCATGAATTTGTTCAAAAACCACCTTGTAAAATCCAAAAATCATAAATTATAGGTGGAAAACAAGTTGTTTTGAAAACTCTTTTATAAGGGTAATACCATAGATTTTGATAATACCACGAATAGTGTAGCCAAACTACTTTCTAAATGGAATACCACTAATTTATTCTTGAAACCACCATCATTCTCCATTTACCATGAATTTGAGGAAGTTCAAAACAAAATTGCATGACTCAAGGAAATGTAATTTCAATTTGCACGGCTAGAGAAAATAAAATTTGAAATTACACAACCACAAAAGAGAAAATTTAAATTTTCACAGGAAGGGAAAATGCAAAAATAATTTTCAAATTGCAAAAATTGGAAAAATGAATTTGCAAATTGCACCGAGTGGAAAAAATAATTTGCAAATTGCATAGAGTGGAAAAAAGAATTTGTAAAATACACCGAGTGAAAAAAAGAACTTACAAATTGCACCAAGTGGAAAAAGGAATTTTCAAATTGCACGACTTGGAAAAGTGTTGGCCATTTTGCACAACTTGGGATTTACAAAAATAAATTTGCACGAGTTGTAAAAGTGTGTCGGTGTTTTTTCACGACTTGAAATCTCCAACTATGATTCTTCCCCTTGATTTTTGAAGTTCAAGATGGAATTTTTCTACCAAGTGTTTATAGCCATAATTCATCTCTCAGATTTGGTCTCTACATTGGGACAAAATTTTAGAAATTTTAGATAAGTTTGATTCTACCTTAAATTTTCACTCTAGTGTTAATAAGGTTAAATGAATTCCTGACCTCTCTCATCTCTCTATCATAGTATGCTTTCCATGTTGATAAAAATACTGTTGCATCGAAAGAAAAGTTATCAAGATATCTTCAACACACTATTTAGAAGATGGAAAGATAGTTAGATTTCATTATTCTACACAAAACTTATCCATTGGGCTACAAAGTCGATGTCCCATTTTGGAAAAAAATTATCATCCCTGTATTCAAAACACCTCTAATTGCCTTTATGAGTGTAATTAGGGGTGTTGTCATGAAATGTAAAATTTAAGACAACAACAAGTAACACTTAACAACAAATATGGTTGTTAGGGCTAGTTCAACTCATGCACTAACCCTTCTTTACCAAGTTACATGAGGTACAATGCAAAGGAACTAGGGTTTTGCTTATTATTTGGACCACACATACATGAAGACACATCTAGTGATGCAAAATAGTTACATAGGTCACATCATAGGCTTGATGTAAATTTGGATCCATTCTTATACATATCCTTAATTGGATACCTCCATTGGAAGCGGACACTAGCGTCGATGTTATTGTCTCCCTGATTGATGCAACTATCCAGTAGACAAAAATGGTCTTTATATAAAATGAATATGGTTAATATCTTTAAATTATCCCTATGATGTTTCGTGATCATTGTCATATTCTAGAACAACACACCAAACAAGATATGCTCTCTTTTATCCCTTAAATACTTTGTACTTATTGTATTTATTGCACATGCTTAAATGAATTATATTGTCAAAGGATTATATTACATTGCTAAAACTTGAATATTACAATATTGCATTCAAACAACTTTATTACTTATATGTTTCTCTTGTGAATCCAAAAATCATAAAACACATGCCCATAGTTTGCTAGGTCAGTGAATTTTTTTAAACACTAGTGTTGTTGACCAAAATTTTGTTATCAAGTAATTTTTTAATTGAAGGAGGCTAAAGAGAGGCCTCTGAAAGTTGTTGCAGTTCAAGTTAATCTATGTTTATCGAAGGAAGATACAGATAAGTATTATGTATGTGGTTCAATCAATCAATTTATATCCATGAGTTAAATGAAATTCTTTCAAAACTCATTTTGACTCCACCACTATTATTTCTATTATCATCAACACCGTTATTGCTTATGGGCATTCAAACTATGGATCTTAGGGTTTTTACCTCAATTTTTTAGAGTAAGTTCTCTTCTCTTTTACCCCCTTTCAATATTTGGCTCTCTTTCTTATCTTATATATAGATCACCCATCTCCTCACTTAAAAACAAGTAGTAAAATCCTTTTTGTTTGAAACGCACAAGGTTTTAGACAATCTCAGCACTCATTTAATAAAGGAAAATGACCCGTACTTTTTTTTCTAGGCTCCCTAACTTGTCAACTCACCATTAATATTTGATTTTCACCATGTAATTACTTTAGACATTATATTATTTGATTTTCACCATGCATTTAATCCATGCATTCTACAATATTCACAACTATTCATTTGATATGTAGATAATTTTTATACCTTAGACCAAAAATTTGAATTAAGAATTCATTCTTTGAAACATTATGAATTTTATTCAGGGGCACCATTGGCATTGTTGTATATAGATTAGGAAAAATCCAAGTGGAGATGTAGAAGGTTTATCTTAGATTTATAAATGTTTTATTTGAATTCTAAAAAAATATTTCTAGAGTTTTGTATCCGTTTTATGTTTTTAGATTTTAAAAAATATATATAATTACCCTGTAGACATATAAATTTAATATTAAATTAGAGTTTAAAAATAAAATCCAAATAATTTACAAAATGAATAAATTATTGCATAGGCTGTCAACTATAATTTATCTATGATTTTATTATGTTCTAAAACTCTAAAAAATAGGATATGCCATATTATTTAGTCATTTGTTATGGTTTCACTTCCCACACTATCAATATCGTTACCACACATTACAAAATATACAATTCTAAGCTGGGAAAACCTTCAAATTGAGTACTCAATGTATTATTATTGTCACTTTTGATCGATATAATGTTTTCATTATGAATTTCTTCTCAACAAAAATAGACCTCCTTTCCAAACAATTATATATAAATAGATAGATTTATTTTAGGCGACCATAAAGACATGAAAATAGTGTAATAGTTACAAGACTTATATACTGGACATAGGTTTTCTTATTCCTTTCCAAACTCGAGTTTTTTTTTTTTTTTTTTTCCAACTATCTTTTTACAACATGCTTCTACTTGTGGACAAAGGTTGAGCATAGGGCACATGAATTATGGAGTGGCATTCCTATAGATTGTTAATCTCATGGAATGCAATCATGAGTAAATTGTATATCAATTTGGCATGTACCTTTGCACATCAGACATAAATTTACATAGTATGTGTTATAGTGTAATTTTATCATCCAAATTTCATTATCCAATTCAGGGTAATATATTAATAAAATTATTCTACATTTTGTAATGCTCTATTTGAATCATCGTTGAATGGATAGGTTAAGGTTATAAAAAATTTGTATTGAGTAAATTTTGAAGATAACGTTCATGAGCACGAGTGAAAAGATGAATGACATAATAAAATTTAAAGTTTATTAATTCTTTTGTAATTAATTAATTTTCATTTAAAGTTATAAAATATCATCAATCATTTGATGTCTATTTTATTTGAAAAAGCATCAAATGGACGTGAAAACTATTTGATTGACATTATAATCAAGCTATGTATTTGGAGTTATTGGTTGAATTAATTCTTTTCAAAATTAATTAATAATTTTAAATGTAAAATCACAATCTCGTTTCATTTTGTAAAAATTATTGAATAATAAAAGAAAATATGGGAAAGCTCTAATTAGAAGAAAAGAATATCTAAATTGAGTTAATGCAAAAGATAGTTGTTCAACTTCTTTTGTGGATGAAAATATGTACAAAATATATAATATATAATTATCAAGGGGTTCTTTTTTTTGAAACTCTAGGAGAAGTGTTGGTTGTAATCTTTATTTGTTGTGTGTACTTTTCTTGATTAATTAATGGAATATAAGTAAATGGGTGATATCATTCTCTAGATTTATAGGTTTTTTATTTTATTTATTTATGGAATTTTTATTGTTATTCAAAAATAGATAAGTCATTAAAATTATGTATTTTTTATAGTTGTGTGCAACTTACGGTGTTTAAAAAAATTGTGTTAAAACCCTTGTGAATGAGATTTGTACCAAGTGCACCCAATCTAATTTTTTTAAGAAACTTTGTGCTTTTAGGAAAGCCTTTTATTCCCATTACATCTCTAAACTAGGAATTTGACTCAAGAGAGGATGGTTAGTATCGTGTTAGTTTCAAAAATGAAATCAAAATGAAACAAACACACTAACTAGCATAACATCTCTAGGCCTAGACACTAGAGGGAGCCTAATAACGAACATATAGATGAAAACAATAACTAAAATGCAAAGAAACCTTCCTTCACTTTCTTTGAATGCTCCAAATATCTTGTTGAAGTGGCTTGCTCGGTTTGTGCTTATGAAGTCTGCATCAATGAAGTGTGGCTATCTCCATCTCTCTTTGGCACCATATTTGGCTTTGGCTTGGCTTAGCTTGGCTCAATATTTGGGCATTATAAGACTAAAATATAATGATTTTGAATGCATTTGGGAATTATAAGTTTGGCATAAAAGAACTTATAATTATGATTTTGAGGGTTGTTATTTATAGTTTTTTGGAATGGTTTTAGGATCAACCATGACTGTCTATCTTAATATTGAGATGTGTGTCCATGAATAAATCCAATTATAAAATTCAATCTACAAATATCCTCATTAATATTTGGCATATAGGGGCATTAAATAGATATGGAAAGGCTTTTATGAGGCATGAAAGGCATTAATCTGATATTTTATACATTTATGACTTGTGGATGCCACCTCATAGGATGATGTCATTTGATGATGTAGTTAATGACAATCAATTTTTAATAAAGATTTATTCAACAAGTTTCATAGAATTCTTAATTAGGCTCATTATTTGAATTAATTAGCTTTGAGCATGATTAGTCATTTTGGTAAACCATGGCTCTTTGGTGCACAAATTAATTAAATTGGTCAATATATCCTATTATTAGCTCAAAATTTGATTGGATTAGAATTGGAAGTCAATGTTAGATGTATTGGATCCGCTATACCATTTAGGATGTTGTCAACACCAAATAACAAAGACACATGTCTCGTGCAACATATTTGATAGAAAAGAGCAATCTAGGGCACTAGGTGCAAAATTGACATTTTGACTCAAAATGATCTAATCAAAGTTAGCTTGCCCATATAATGCATTGCCCCATTTAGGGATACTTTGGCCAAAATTGGCATTTGAATATGTCAGTTTAAAAACTTTTAATGTGTTTTAGTGTTTTTAGGCCAAATTGTGTATTTTGGTGAGAAATTGATTAAAACCCTGATTGATGGTCATTGGTGGCTAGATTTAAGTGTCTAGAACAACTATTGGTCTTATTTCTATTATCATGTGAGAAGAAGAATTTTTCATTCATTTTAACTAAATCTAAGTTATTCAAGTGGTCTTATATGTTTATTCCATCTTAGGTTTCTCACCTTCAGCTCCATCTTCTTCCATTTTTAGCTTTCTCCTCTATTTCTTTTTTATTTCTTGTTGTGTTTTTTTGTTAAAATTATTAAAATACCCCAAAAATGAGGTTCTCTCGTGTCACTTTTCATTTAACGATACTTTTTTGTGATCTCTTATGCCTGTTTGTATATCTAGGCACATGTAAAAAAAATTCCTTGAGTTTCAACATCTCAACTCAACTCCTCAATCATTGGGGGAGTGTTCCATATAGTAGTATTAGATTTCCTTTGAATTTTCCCTAACATTATTATCTTCCAATAATACCCAAACATCAATAGATCCACTATCATGGCCACTTCTCCTCCCCTCCTCTTCAATAGGGGGTTGGAGTCCGTCACCATGTGGAAAAATCTTTGGTTAGCCATCTCATTAGTATTCTCTAGTTTAGGGTGGTGATTAGATGCATGTTTTAATGCCTTTACCTCTTGGGTATGGAATTATGGTGCCTTTGGCTCCTTAAAATAATGTTCTAGGTGGGTGTGTTATATTGGATCATCCATCGATAAATTCCTCATCTTTGGATATTCTTTCTTCCAAGGATGATCCATCACTATCACCTTTTGATACTACTACCTATGCATGAAGTTCACATTTACCTTAGTATTTTCCTATTTTTATTTGATATTTTTATTATATAGCCATGTTTAGCTAGTATTTTCTCTATATTTTTGTGTTGTATTTAGCCAATGTAGATATTAATCTATGAGTACCAATCAACCACCTTTTTATTATAATCATTTGTAATTTATCACCTTTTTATTAATTGATATATATCAATGTGTTCTAATTAGAAAATCTTTTCTAAGTGTTATTAATAGGTTTCTTCTATATTTTATGAATTTTATTATCTTCTCTATTATTTTATTTTGGAGGAAGTCTTTATGAATACTCTATTATATTTTAATTGATTTTGTTAGAAACTCAAGATGAACTGGAGTTAATTTCTCCACTCCTCATGCATGCAGCAGTGAACAATCAGTTAGAGATCAGTCAGTTATCAAATAGTTAGTTAAACTATTAGAGAAGTAGTTCACATTTAGTTAGTTAACTGACAGTTAGAGATCAGTTAGTTTAAGCTGTTAACAATCAGTTTGTTTAAGCAGTTAGATGATTAGTTTAGACTTAGTTAAACAATCAGTTTAGTTTCAGTTATTTTTGGATTCAAATCTATTTAAAGATGCCTTGGGCGCAGCATTGTAAGGAAGGAAAATAAAAGATCAATAAAATCTTATTTTTCAAGAAATTGCATTAGAAATTGGGTTTTGTTCTTGTTTTCTTGTTTAAGTTCTTGTTTTTCTGCTCTCTTGATTTCAACAAATTGACCATCTTTCAATAATAAGTGAATTTTTATTGCATTAATTCAATTTCCTATTGATAAATATTGTCTCAACATTTTATAATATATTTAATGCTTTATGCTCCCATTAAGTTATTGATAACCATTACATAAATGGGATGGCATGCTACACCCTTAATGTATATTGTGTCTAGGGATATGTGGCTTACATCACCTTTTATTTTATCTTATCATATATCTCTATGTTCTCATATTGTTAGTAAAGCTGACCTATGGAGTAACCATATCCTAAGTAAGGTATATATATGAGGTAGTGGTTAGTACATAAGTATAATATTAAAATTATGATCTTATTGCATGGTTATGGAGGTTTCCCCCTTGAAGTGGCCCAATCTTATTTATCAAGCATTCTTCTTTGTTACCAATTACTATTATGGATATGTTTATTCAATTCTCATTCTTGTGTTATATTGTTGTTAATTTTCTTGTCATGTTTACATTTGTATCCATTATGGTGAATTGTCTTTGTTTGTCTAAGTAATTTAATTACAAATTTCTATGGTTAGAAAATGCCCCCAACATATACATATTGGATTGGGAAAACCCTCTTCAAGTAAATTATGCTAGGGAATTATTTTAACACTATGTGACAACATGAAACCCACTTGACACTAACCAAAGAAACATTATGATCCACCACTCCAATCTGGATGATGCATGTTTGTTCATTATAGATGAAATACTTACTATTGATGCTCAAATATTAGGAATAAATTATAAGTCATGTTCGTTGTCACACCAAATGCAGAGAGTCTACATGCATATGGAAAAGAGGCACTACTATACAACACATATATAAAGTGCCATTGCCATTACAAGTCATGTCAATGATTTTCATTGATGATAAAGTCCATAAAAATTACATGTCAGCATGTAATGATGAAAGAGTCAACATCCATAATGAAAGAATGATTTTAATATGGTGTGAAAATGTTGATTGCCAACTAACTATATTGCACTATGATGTTTTCAAATTTATAGTGAATTAAGTAGAAAAAGATGATTTTTTTTTAAAATTTACCATCATATGTTGACTAAAATATCAGCTACAATTATAATTCAAAGCCTTTCCATGGTTGCATATAGAAAGTTTATAATAGAAACTATTTTCAGTTGTAACATGGGTTCACAAGAGACATACCACATGATATAAAACTCCCTGTAAAAGTTTTTAGTTGAACCTTTGTTACCCTATATGTTTGTAAAAAAATATTTAAACTTGTGTTTAACAAAATACAACTAAGGTAGACCCAATATCAAAACCCTATCTATAATCCCCATCAATGATACTTTGTGTTATACCTCTATTAATAAAGAGGTATTGTTGGGTAGTAGTCAAGAGAGTGACATTTCTAGTTTTTTCATATTAAATTATATATATATATATATATATATATATATATATATATTATTGTTGTTATAATATTAATATATTATATGACTATATATATATATATATATATAAGATAACTAGGGCACATCCCCAAAGCAAAAAAGTAAATGAAAAATAGCCTAGGGGCTACCTTGTTGACAAGAAACCAATTCAGACCCTTCCAGAATGATAGTGAGGTGATATCAACTGTAGGTGGATTGACAAAACACACACCACCTAAAAAAAAAACATATTACATATATTTAACATATTACCATGTACTTACACTACCCTAATAGGGATATAGCTATATATTGGAAAATATAAACTTCCTAAACTATACTTACGCATTTCTTACATATGGAAAATCAATCTACATACTACATGTCAATTATAATCACTTCTACCCCATATTGAACTATCTTCAGAACCCTAGAAAATCCTTCTACTTTCAAGCCTGCTCCAAATCCCAAACCTAGTAATGCTTCCGCTTCAAATTCTTCTTCTACATCACAACAACCTAAGGGAACAAAGATTCAATCATTCAAGAGGCGAGTTCCTAATCTCTCTGCTAAAAATGCTAGGCTTTTCTACAATTTCACTAAACCATCCATAATGGAATGGCTATGCTTCACTACTTCAAATCCCATAGAATGAATGACCTCCTCAATATCTAGGTGCTCCTTATGTAGATTGAAGGACCCTAATGCATATGAGATCATATTTACCTTACTGATGGCCTATACATCATCAAAAAAAAATATTTGCCCCATGGATTCCTTAGGTTAAAGCATGAAGACTTTCATTATTTAGCTACATCCTAGTCTTCCACCTCTTCCATTCATACAACTACTTCCCACATCTTCTTTATCCAAATCTTCAATAAAGGTTCTTAATTTCCTTATCAAAGTTTTCAGCGAAGTGAGAAATTGTTGGCTTCCTTATCACCCTTTCTATTACATCCTTCCTCTCACCATAATACTTCCTGTTGGGGGATCAATCCAACAATAGATTACAATTATGACAGCAATAAACGTGGAATTAAACCAAATTGACAAGTAATTAGAATGATAATAGCAAGAACAAGAGATACAAGAAAACACCCTGAAAACTTGTATTAACAAAACTCTTTACAAAGGAATACAATTGAAGAAAGCTTCTTTCTTCCACACCTCTCCTAGATGTATAGATCTCTCAATATATCTCAATTCCTCAAGAGCTCTCTCTCAAGAAAAATAAACTCCAACAAGCCTGGATTGATTCAATTCTGTACTGTTCTTCTCACACAATGAATTACAATAATTCACTACAAACTACTACTAAGCTAAGAAGATCTAATTCTACATATAGAATTAGGAGACTTGAGCATGTACAACCAACAAGCAGTTAAGCCACTTGAATAAGGGCTCTAAAAATAGTAATGTCAATAATAGAGATGCGAGCTTGAGTCCACAACTCAAACTTATCATGCAAACACTCGCTTCTGTAAACGGAAATAGCTTTCTGGACACGCAGGTAACCGACGTCGGTTCCTGCTGCTTGTCTATGACCGCCGTCGACCGACCTTCTGCCGACGTTAGCGTCTCTGCAACTGCCTGTGACCGACGTCGGTCGCTCCTGACCGACGCCGGTGTCTGTGTAGACCCGAACCTGATAAACTATGCTCCTTGGTGAAGTTTTTAGCTCCACACCCTAACAATCTCCCACTTGAAGATAAACAGCTGCACCAGTACCTGTACAGCAACATCTTCTAGCTCCTCCATCTTCAACTCAATCATGAAGACCAACAGAAGTTGAATAAAGATTCAACTTCTCCTTTGTAACCGGCTTTGTTAGCATATCAGTAAGATTCCTATCTGTATGGATCTTCTCCAGCTTCAACTCACCATCTTCCAATACCTGTCGTATGAAGTGATACCTTAGCTGTATGTGCTTTGTTCTTGAATGAAAGGCCGAATTCTTGGCCAAATGGATTGCACTCTGACTGTCACTGTATAATCTGCAACTCTCATGCTCCCTACCAAGCTCATCCATGAACCGTGTCATCCATATCATCTCCTTGCTAGCTTCTGTGGCTGTAATATACTCTGCTTCTGTAGTTGACAAGGCAACAACCTTCTGCAACTTAGATATCCAGCTGACCGCCGTTCCACCTACAGTAAAAACATAACCTGTAGTGCTCCTCCTGCCATCCAAATCACCTGCCATATCTGAATCTACATAGCCATGTAGAGAAGTATCTGAACCTCCATAGCACAAGTGCCTACTGCTGGTTCCTCTCAGATATCTAAGGATCCACTGAACTGCTTTCCAATGTTCCTTACCTGGATTGGCCATATACTTACTTACCACTCCCACTACTTGGGCAATATCCGGTCTAGTACACACCATTGCATACATCAAACTCCCTATTGCGGAAGAATATGGAACCTTACTCATGTACTCTACCTCATCATATGAATTAGGACATTGTTCTTTACTCAACTTAAAATTTCTAGCCAAAGGTGTGCTTACCGGTTTAGCATCCTGCATATTGAACCGTTTCAACACCTTGTTCACATAATCTTCTTGAGACAATATCAACCTGTAATTTTTTCTGTCTCTCTTAATGCTCATGCCAAAGATTTTCTTTGCTGCTCCCAAATCCTTCATAGCAAACGTTTGAGCTAATTTTACCTTAAGCTCTGAGATATCCTGCATGTGAGACCCTGCAACCAGCATGTCATCTACATACAACAATAGAATGATATATCTACCGTTATCAAATCTCTTGAAATACACACAATGGTCTGATTGACACCTACTATAGCCATGCTCAGTCATAAACCTGTCAAATTTTAAGTACCATTGCCTAGGAGCTTGCTTGAGGCCATACAAGCTTTTCTTCAACCTGCACACAAACTTCTCCTTACCCTTGACCTCGAATCCTTCTGATTGTTCCATATAAATTTTCTCATCCAAATCTCCATGAAGAAATGTTGTCTTAACATCTAGCTGCTCAAGATGCAAATTCTCAAAAGCAACCAAAGACAATACAACCCTTATTGAAGTCATTTTAACAACAAGAGAAAAAATCTCACCAAAGTCAATACCTAGCTTTTGTGCAAATCCTTTTACCACTAATCTAGCCTTGTATCTCATCTGTCCATTCTCGCCTTCCTTCAACCTGTAGGTCCATCTGTTCTTAAGTGTTCTCTTACCAGCTGGCAATTCAACCAAATCCCATGTTTGGTTCTCTCTTAAGGACTCCAACTCCTCAACCATGCCACGCTCCCACTCACTCTTGGACTCCACCTGTATTGCTTCTTCAAAACTCTCTAGTTCTCCACCATCAGTTAGCAATAAATAATATAAAGAAGAAGAATATCTAATTGGAGGCTTACTCACCCTTTCTGACCTCCTGATGGGTGTTTGAGACTCGTCCACAACACGATGTCCACCCAAATTCTCTGACAGTGATCGACCTCGATCACCTGCAGACCTATTACTGGCCGACGTCAGTTCTGGCTGACCGACCTCGGTACCTGTACGGCCGACGTCGGTCTCTATATGGCCGACGCCAGTTTCTTTCCTGCCGACGCCGGTTCCTAACCTGCCGACGTCGATCTCTGTGTTTTCCTGTAAGTGATTATTTCTTTTTCTCGCGAGCTCATCTTAGACTTTCACCTCATCCAATTCACCATTGCTCTGCTCAGACTGATTCAACTTCCTTAGCTGATCACAATACATCACTCTTTCGTTGAAAACAACATCACGGCTCCTGATTACCTTGTTAGTTTCTAGATTCCACAATTTGTAACCAAAATCATCTGAGCCATAGCCAATAAACGTGCCTCTCATAGACTTTCCTTATCTATATGCACAAAGGCTTCACAACCGAAAACTTTGAGATATGAGAGATCAACCTTTTTACCTGTCCATGCCTCTTCTGGAATACCACCATCCAGAGCTGTAGAGGGTCCTCTGTTAATCAGGTACACTGCAATGTCAACAGCTTGTGCCCAAAACTGTAAGGGCAAACCGGCATGCAATCTCATACATCTTGCACGCTCCATTATTGTCCTGTTCATTCTCTCAGCAATACCATTCTACTGAGGTGTCCTTGGAACCATCCTTTACCTACAGATTCCATGGATGTAACAATAATCTCTGAACTTATGACTGTAGAACTCACCACCATTGTCTGATCTCAGGCACTTTAATCTTTTACCTGTTTCATTCTCAACTATAGCTTTCCAAACTTTAAAAGTATCAAATACATCAGATTTATTTCTAATACAATAGATCCATACCTTCCTTGTGGCATCATCTATGAAAGATACATAGTACTGTGATCCTCCAATGGATGCAACCTGAGCTGGTCCCCACACGTCTGTGTGAACAAGCTCCAACTTGTGCCTCTTCTTAGTAGACCCAGTTTTGAGAAAACTAACCCTTTTCTGTTTTCCAAATACACAGTGCTCACAAAACTCTAGATCTATGCCTTTTAAATTTGAAAGCATACCTTTGGACTTAAGAATTGACATCACCTTCTCACTCATGTGGCCAAGCTTTGAGTGCTACAATTTAGCGTCCACATCTGAAGTAGATAATACAGAAGGAGATCTGTTAGTAACACAATTACACAAATAGAGAGTACATTCTCTCTTACCTCTGGCCATAACAAGTGCACCCTTGGTCACCTTCCAAGATTCTGCTATGAGAGTTACTGTACAACCCTCATCCCCTAACTTTCTTGCAGAGATCAAATTTCTCTTCAAGCTAGGAACATGCATCACATCTCTCAACACCCATGTGTTGCTATTCTGCATCTTCAGCTGCACTTTACCTTTGCCAATTATTTTACAGGGCTCATCATCCCCTAGATACACTATTCCAAAATCTCCATGGATATAGTCACTGAAATATTCCCTATTAGGAGTAGCATGAAAAGACGCACCAGAATCTAATACCCAAGATTCTATATTATTATGCAGAGAGAAAATTAAAGCATCTTGTGCAATACCTGCAATCTTGGCTTCTTCCTTTCCTTCGTGCTGGTTGTCCTCCTTAGGCTTTGACCAACAATCTCTGCTTATGTGCCCCATCTTTCCACAATTCCAGCATTGTGGCTTCTTGCCATTTCTGGATTTAGATCTGCCTTTCCCCTTAGACTTGGATCTTGTTCTGCCTTTCTTGCTCTTCTCTTTTTGCCTTCCCCTGCTCTCAAAACTTAAAGCGTTCCCAGATGCCTCTTTTGTGCTTTTCCTGCGTATTTCCTCATTCAAGATAACACTAACAACATCCTCTACTTTCAAAATATTTGATGCAGATGCAGTATTACTTACTGCCATTACTAAGCCATGCCAGCTTTCAGGCAAAGAACATAATATCAAATGAGCTTTTATCTCATCATCAAACACTATATTCACTGAACTTAATTGATTCACAATACCATTGAAATCATTCAGATGAGTAGAAACAGATCCACCTTCATTCATATGCAAATTAAATAACTGCTTCATAAGATATACCTTATTAGAAGCTAAGGGTTTTTCATACAAATTTGCTAACGTAGTCATCAACTCTACCGTAGACTTTGCCTGTGATAAATTGGATATCACAGTGGATGCTAGACTCAGTCTTATAGACCCCAGAGCCTTTCTGTCAAGAACTTCCCATTCTTTATCCTCCATGTCTTTGGGCTTCTTTGCAATACCTCCTAACGGTAAGTAGAGATCTTTCTGATACAGATAGTCCTCTATCTGCATTCTCCAGTGTTGGTAATTTTTGCCATTGAACTTTTCCATTCTTGATTTACTTTCATCTGCCATTGCTTCTCCCACTCAAACAGAAATCCCTGCAGAGACTCTTGTAAGAACCTGTAATCAATACACACTACACAGATCTGAACTACCTGTTAGTGAACCTGAACTTTGATACCAATTATCAAGCTCTGAACCTATAACCAAGGCTCTGATACCACTTGTTGGGGGATCAATCCAATAATAGATTACAATTATGACAGTAATAAACGCGGAATTAAATCAGATTGACAAGTAATTAGAATGATAATAGCAAGAACAAGAGATACAAGAAAACACCCTGAAAACTTGTTCTAACAAAACTCTTTACAAAGGAATACAATTGAAGAAAGCTTCTTTCTTCCACACCTCTCCTAGATGTATAGATCTCTCAATAGATCTCAATTCCTCAAGAGCTCTCTCTCAAGAACAATCAACTCCAACAAGCCTGGATTGATTCAATTCTGTACTGTTCTTCTCACACAATGAATTACAATAATTCACTACAAACTACTACTAAGCTAAGAAGATCTAATTCTACATATAGAATTAGGAGACTTGAGCATGTACAACCAACAAGAAGTTAAGCCACTTGAACAAGGGCTCTAAAAATAGTAATGTCAATAATAGAGACGCGAGCTTGAGTCCACAACTCAAACCTATCATGCAAACACTCGCTTCTGTCCACAAAAATAGCTTTCTGGACACGCAAGTAACCGACGTCGGTTCTTGCTGCTTGTCTGTGACCGCCGTCAGCCGACCTTCTGCCAACGTCGGCGTCTCTACAACTTCCTGTGACCGACGTCGGTCGCTCCTGACCGACGCCGGTGTCTGTGTAGACCCGAACCTGATAAACTATGCTCCTTGGTGAAGTTTTTAGCTCCACACCCTAACACTTCCTGCCCTCACAACCATCCTCTTATTGCAGTATTTTACCTCTGTCCATACTTCTTAGTTGTTCTTGTCAATAATTTAGGGCTCGTGCAAATGCCACAGTGTAGAAAGAGGGTAGTATGGTCTTATGTCATCATCCACCACCTTGAGATGATATCTCCCAAATATCAACACACTCTAATCAATACTCACACACATGTCCTCCTTGCCTTCGTACACTCTAATAAATGATTTATAATGTCCATCATTTCTCCATAATATTAAACTAAATCCTTTGCTTGGTAAGTAATCATTTTTATCCACCTTGTCATGCCCTGCTTATGACCAAATTAGAAAGGCAACCACTTAATCTTTTATCATAGGAATGGCCCCTCAATTGGCCTTATAATGTTACCTAATATCTATCATCACACCCTTGATAACTCCTTCCCCACCTTAATCTTATTCTTCAATTGATTCTAGATAGATTTTATAATCTCTTGTTATTAATATGTGCATCTCATTTGAAAAAATATTTTCCACTCCTTATACCCTACTTGTTCCTTCTCCCTGAACTGCACCGCTTTATTAGCATCCCAATCTACTTTTGCATTACTATCTATCTTTATATGATTGAATTTTTTCAATCAATACTTAGTAATACCTATCCAAATATATTCTAAGACTATCCTTAATATCCACACATTTACTTTTCTTGAAATGAGAGCGTTGATCACTACTTATGAGTCTCCTTCAAAATTAAAATCTTTCCAACCATTTTTTTGCTAATTACAATCCTAATTAAACAATGCTTACTTATACCACATTATTTGACTCAATTCATATTGCTTGTGCAAAAATTAGTAGTGGTTGTCCTTCATTGTCTTTAAACACCCCACTTGCTCCTACTAGACTTGGGTTACCTTTCAAGACCCCTTTAAATTTTTATTTTATTTTACCCTATTCGGGTGGTGTCCAACATTATGCCTTATCCTTTTTCTTTCCCTTTATCATTTCACTCCCATTATCAAGCCAAAAAAAATTGGGTAATAGGTTTTATTTAACTAGAGCCATAACCAGTTATGAAGAGTAGTCTTAGCAATGGATTGTGGACTTGCCTCATTGTATTGAACACAAGTTTCAAGCCACATATTGAACCTTGCCAAATTAAATACCAAGCCAGCTAGTCCACCATGTTGGGTACCCTCATGGCTGACCCATCGTATCTTAGTGTGGGAACAATGCTATAAAGGTGATTAATTTGGGGATTTGACCCCAAGACTTACCACTTCTAGTACTCAGCTCACACGTCGCTTAGCTATCCCTAATGGGTCTTTAAATATTAGGTAACATGATTTATTTAACCAGATCCATAACTGATTATGAAGAGTATCCCTAGACATATGTTGTGGTTTATCTTAGTGTATTGAACATAGGTTTAAATCCACCTATTGACCCCTATTGCATTGAATATCGACTCGACTAGTCTACTACATCGGGTACCCTCATGACTTACCCACCAAATCCTAGTGTGGGAATGACACTATAGAGGTGGTCAGCCTAGGGAATGGACCCCAAGACCTCCCATTTCTAGCACTCAGATCACACACTATTAGGATATCCCCACAGGGTCTAGTAATATTATTATTAAATTATAATATCATATAGTATTATAGTTTATATATATAATAATATGATATATTATTAGTAATATTTTATAAATATTATATAATTAAACAAATAATAATAAAATATACCAATTAGATGAGGGTGTATTGGTTAAGAGGTTTGGTTGTGTTTACCCCATCCAAGTTGAAATGGTATTAGGCATGTTAGGTCGGTTGTGGTCATAGGTGATGTTCATTACATTAGTTATTTTGTTGATGATTTTATGTGTAGCTTGTAGGGGGATCTAGGCCTCTTGTTTGTGTCAAACACTAGTTTATTATCTCCAGTCAAAAGTTGGCCCATTCACCCTAATAAAATTACAAAAACAAAAATAATATTTGATTAATATTCTTAAAGACCCAGGATTAAGTAGCTAAGAACATTATCCATTAAGTACATTATGTAGAGAGTAAGTTTGAAACTGACACTCCACCTTAGCAATGAATTTGACATATTTAAGTTTGTTATGTATGTGAAATAAGTTATATTTGAATGTGGATATGCGTAGTTTTAGAAACAATAAAATAAGATGAAGTAGAGATAACCAACTCTTTAAAAACATCATAACATGTCAAAATACAAGGCACATGGAAGCCCAAGGGTTATGTCATACAATTCTTATATTTTAAATTTGCAAGGTAATTTAATTAATTATAGTGCTAATTTTTTGTCCTTTATCAATCTGGTATCAAATATATGCAAATAAATATTTATCATAATTTTTTCAAGAGAAATATATTTTTTCAAATAATTATACATTATTCATTTATTTGTATTTGTGATTTTCTTCTAGTTGAACCCTGAGCAAATTGAATTTATTGGGATGCAAAATCTTACCAATATCAATATCAACAATGTATGTATCATGATCATAGAGACCAAGGAGAGATGTCTGAGTAATGCCTACCTATATAAATCATTCTATAAACAAGGGGAAAAAACTTTTACAAAATAAATAGTATCTAAAATGACCATACATGTTAAAGAAATCCAACCAGATGTTAGACGACAATGAACTTGAATTAATTAATTTTTTTGATAAAGAATACTTTGAAATAAATTATTATATAATTTGTATCTATGATAACATGTTTCTGATTAAAAATGTTAGATTTGAGGTGGAGGAAGGAAATTGGAGCAAAGTGGGATGAAAGTCGTCCTTAATATGGGCCTAAATTTTTTTATAAAATTTTTATAGTATAATAGAGAAATAGGGAGACTAATGACCAAATCCATGGAAATGGGTCCGAAAATAATTTTTTTTCATACGTTATTTGTGTCTCTGGATTGCATGGTATAGAACAATCTTTCTTTAAATTCCTCACCACAACCCCATTAATACTTTTTATCAATTTTAAGCTTCAACTTATTTAATTACTTAATATTTCACAATAAATCCATCCTTAATGATTCTTCTAATATTTTAGAATTAGAATTGTAATGGCCCATTTACGAAAAAGACTGAGTATGAAAGTTTTTGACATTGTTCATTGAACTGAAGGTAGTTATTTTCCCTTGTGAAGGACCAAATGCATATTTGTATATTTAGCTATCTAGCTAGCCAATGTATAGAAAAGATGTCTCCCCATAAACTAGTTTCATTTTTAATGGAGCTATGTAATGAATATAATTGCATTCTATGAAAATGCATTTGTCTATCATATATCCCATGCAATATGAACAGTTCATGAGGATCTAATTCTAGTTCATATAATCTAATATCAATTGCATTGATACTCATATGTAAATAATTTAAGAAGTGGTCAATGATACCATTTTTTAGTTCCAAAGGTGTACATTGAAAAAGCAATAGCACATGATACATGTCAAAGAGAAAATCTCCAATATTGTACTTAAAAGAGTTGCCTTAGAAAATATGATGTTCACTATGAGCATTGTCAATGTTATTGTATTGTTTTCTTGTTTCTACAGTCTTATATAATTATTGGTTTTTTAGTGTTTCATCATGTTGTCTCTTACATTTATTGGGAGTACAGGCCATTGCTTTTGTTGTGGGGGAGGAGGGGGGAAATTATAACTATATGGTAAAATATGCACCTTATGTTTGCTGATAGGTGAACCTAATTTTTTTAGTCAAATGCACTATTGCAAACACCTGTACAGAAAAAATATATGATTAACTAAATATCTAAGCAAATGACATATATTATATATACAAAAAAAGGTTGTCTAATGATCTTTATTGCATTGTTCATGGTTAATTAGTATAGGCATATCATAATGTGTGTACTTATAGTTAGTTGATACAACAACCTAATTCCCAATAAAATGCACAACTGCGAGAGGTTGTATAGAAAAAAATGCAAGGTTAATTGAATAACTAATAAAATTGATGCACATAGATTTGATCAAAGAAAATATAAGATTGTGTTAATAACTAATAAAATGAAATATGCAAAATCAAAAGTAAAAAAAGATGGAACTTCATATCAGTCAAAGCTATACACCGAGTAATAGGAAATATACTACAAATTAATGTTATAAAAAAGATTCTTTATATACAACAAACCATCATTTCCAAATGGGCTGAAAGCTAATCGACCCTATTGATTACAAGCATAACCAACTGTCAACTCAAGTTCCTCTGCATACAATCTACAATTTTTTTTATTGTAACAACACTTGGTTCATGCATATAGCCAAAATGTAAAATCTGGGTTTACATGGTTCAAATATAGTTTGATTCATTTCAAGAATAAAAACTTAATGGCTAAAAACTTTTTTTGCAATTGTATTTCAAAGTTAAATGATAAATTTTGTTAAACTCTTCCTAGTTTAATACAAAGGACTCATTTACACGATAAGATTAGTTGAGTTCAAAAAATAAATTAAGATAACATATGGTAAGCCTTTCTGGTAAGTGAATTCAAGGTTCATTCTTAACTAATAAAAAAAATGTGTATAAGTAAAAGAAAAAAAAGATGGCATTTCATGAGTCAAAGCTATATCTGGAATTTGTGGATCATAATAAATCCACATATTTCAGATATATGAAAAAGCAAAAAATATGGTATTTCATGAGTCAAAGCTATACATTGAGTAATAGGAAAAACACTACAAATCAATGTTATCAAAAATGTGCATTGTATGTAACAAACCATCACTTTGAAATGGGTTGAAAGGAAATTAGACCTATTGATTATAATCATATCCAACTATCAACTCAAGTTCCTCTAAATATAATCTACAAAGTTTTTTATTGTAACAACACTTGGTTCATGCATACGTCAAACATAGTCTGATTCATTTCAGGAATAAAATTTTAATGGCTAAAAAGCTTTTTTGCAATTATATTTCAAAGTTTAATGATACATTTTGTTAAATGTTTCATACTCTAATACAAGGACTCATTTACATGATAAGATTAGTTGAGTTCAAAAAATTAAATTAAGATAACAGGGCGTAAGCCTTTCTGGCAAGTGAATTAAAAGTTCATTATGTGCCAGGGATGTTTTTCCATGACAACATTCAAGCAAGAACATATCTTTAAATTTCTTGGTCAGAGTTTAGGGACACAAATCATGTAAATTGTGTTTTCATAACAAGCAAAAACAAACATATACATTGATTCCCATATTTTTCCATGCAACTCTGAACTATGCACCTAAACAAAAGGGATTACACTATTGTACACGCTAGCTCTATTATTTATGTTCTTCAAACCATTAATGTGAACAATATATTACAAAAGATATCACTAAAACATTATTTACAGCAAAATAATTCAAATTTAAAAATATTTAAATATCTTAGTTTTACCATAACTAATAAACAACACTTGTATACAACTTTGTTTAAATACTAGCAAGAAAATAAATGAGAAATCTAAATCGAAATCTTCAAACTACTTGTAGACCAAATAATATTTCCGAACACTGATCAAGGTGAGTAAATTATTTTTCACATATTTTATTCTTCGGGCCTGCGTTGTTTTCTCTTTCTTAATTTTTTTATTTGTATCAAGGACACACCTCAATTGAAACTGCATTTATTATTCTAGCATAGTTGTATGATAATTCTTTTTTTTTGAAATTTAATACATAATTTTAATGTTCTAGGCATGCATATAAATATATTGAAATTGTAATTATTTTTTTTGCACAGGTGTATGTTAAAAATGTCATTGTTTTTTAATTGAGACTACATTTATTTTTTTGGCACCATGGTATGAGTTCTTTAATAATGATTTGAAGAAAATAAATGATCTACAAAAAAGATAAACATATACAATGTATATTGGTTGAAACATATAAATCTTAAATTTATTATTAACTTTTTTATGTGAGTAAAGTATTTTACTTGTATTTTATTCTTCGGGCTTGCATTGTTTTCTCTATCTTAACTTTATTAATCTTTTTTTATTTATCTCAAGGATATACTTTAATTGAAACTGCATTTATTATTCTCACACAACTATATGATAATTTTATTTTATTTAAATTATAGACATAATTTTAATGTTCTAGCCATGCATACAAATAAATTGAAATTGTAGTTATTCTTTTTCACATGTGTATGGTAAAAAATACTATTATTTTTTGTTAGAGTTCATCAAGATATTTGAATAGCAAGCATGCAGTAATGTCGAATTCCTATAGAGGTAGAATGAGAGCTCCAAAAACAAGAAAATTCCACAAAGAAAATGTTTACATTAACCAACTTAGAAGAAGAAGAAAGTAATATAGGTTGAAATTAGGTCACCAAAAAGGTAAAACCCTAATTCATAATTAGAACCCACTTAAAGTTAAATGACCCCTAAAGACTTAATTAACTAACCTAAGTAAGCTGAAAAGATGTGTAGGTAAAACCACTAGGTGGAAAAACACCTACACTAACATTTTTCAATTGAGACTATAATTATTTTTTTGGCACAAGCAATATGAGTTTTTTGATAAAAAATTGAAGAAAATAAATAATCTACAAAAAAAATTATGGCTACTTAGTTGAAATGGATAAATCTTGGCATATTACTATAGCTCCACATTCAATTTGCATTAGTCTTTGTGAGTTGCCACAGTTTTTTCAAATTTTTATGGCACAATATTTAATAGTTTGGTACTCCATAGAGGACTACATAATTATTGTTTTTAAAATCATGTATTCTAAAAAATATTAAGAAAATTGTAAGAAAAGTATTATCTTATAAATAGTATTTATAATTGCATTAAAGCCACATGAAAGTATAATGTACGCTTGACTACTGGACATCAAACTCAGCTGAGAATGCATCCATGAGCAATTTATGTGAACAAACTTGTTTATACTTTGAGTGGAAAACACCCCCTACCAGATTGGACCTCACCCGATAGTCTTCGAGACTCAAAAGTACTATACAATAGGGTATGATTCGAGGGTCTGTGGTATAGGGTAAGATTGAGGGGCAGAGCCCCCAACACCAAATGCAATTTGAAGCTTGTGTAGCCCTTAGAATTGCCCAAAATCTACTAATTTTAACAAAAAATGGCCTCCCCCAATAGACATCGGTTACCACCAAAAATACATCTGGGAGAATGATAAGAGAAATAATGTGTCAAATACAATATATTACTTTTAAAAGAAGTAAAGAAAAACTTCCTCCACTATATAGAAACATTACAACTCAGGCAAGGGGGGATAGGGGTGGGGCTTTTTTTTTAAAAAAAAACAATAAAAAAATCCTCTCCAATATTAAATCCCACCTCCAAATCCACCCATTAAATTCATTTAGTAAAAAAAAAAGGTTTCTCCACATTTTAAATCAATCCACCATTTTTTCCAGTGTGCAGGTGGCAAGTCATGGCCATATAGAAGGCATCAAGGAGGTAGTCGTGTGAGCTTAGCAAGTTGGTAGTGGAATAATGATAATGGTCATGGGTAATCTACCAACATGCAAGAACGTGGTTAAAAGGAGGATGACAAGGGCAATTTTGCACTGCATACAAGCCTGGGAGGAATGGTGTTGACCAGATTGTGGCTTAAGGAGAGTGGATAGGTTGTTAGTAGTGAGAATGATAGCATTAGGGATCTCACTAGCAGAGGTTGATTAGTAATAAAACTATTGATGATAATAGGCTTGGTGAAATGGTGAGCCAGGTTGTGGAAAAATGTTGGAGTAGTAGCTTTAATTGGTGAATGGCAAGGAGGAATAGGCCATTGAAAGGCTAGACAGTCCTTAAAAAATAAGACATTGTAAATAAGACTTTCTAAAAGAGATATATGGTGGAACACCAAGCTGTAAAAGCCAACATTCAACTGGAACTTACACAACCACTAGATCGACCTTTTTTGCACCTCAAACCCTCAATAATCTGGTGAAATAGCTTTAACAAAATGTGAGCAAAATTGAACTATGGATGAACATCTACAAATTAGATTGAAATAATCTCTTTATTCCCTAAGATAGAGAAGGTCAAATATTTCTTACAAAACATTTCTATCAGAACCTATGCTCTACAACCACATAATTGATTAACATAAGCCATAAAAAAACAAGCAAATGCTATTTGAGTGTTAGAGGAAAATACACTACAAATGAAACACTCAAACTTGTAGATTTCCTCGAACTAAAGATGGATAATACAAAACAGACTACTTGAGCTTTTGAACTATTCAATAATAACAAAACTGGTGATCATTACCAACACTCGAAGCTCTAATACCATGTTATAATTATCTATGTATGAGACGTTCAAGATTGAATACTAGAAGATCAAACACAACTTTTTTTTAATGAATGAAATCACAATGAGAGTAGAAAAGAAGATTACATTTAAATATTGAGGTATACAAAGCATAATATTAGCTTGAATCTCGTAGCTCTCATATCTATCCAAGTTATCGTAGCTCACAACTAAGTAGCTCAACACTCCATTACACTACATAAATGGCACGAAGGCCAAGTAGTTCATAATATTATAATTTATAATCTACAATCCTCAATCCACAATGCATAATGGATCATAAATGCCTTAGAGGATAGGTACTTATCTAGATAGAGGAGAGGCACTAATCCACATCCACTTGGAAATGAGAACACTTCTCATTTTCTAGGTGAATAGTAAGCCCATGTGCAACAAGCCAAGCCCCATATGTCAACATTGGTTGCCAAATGATTAGTGCAACCATGTTGACTATAAATAAGCATGTGCATGTGCAATTATGACCTCATTATTTCACCTATGTGACCTAATTATTCTAACTAAGCAAGCTTTATGTGTGTGTGTGTGTGTGTGTGTGTGTGTGTGTGTGTGTGTGTGTGAGAAAATCATATAATGGATAAAAAACCTACACCAATAGTTATGTCGTATAATTCTTAAATTTTACATTTGAAAGGTAAATGTAGTGCTATTTTTTTTTCATTTATCGATCTGGTATCAACTATATGCAAATAAATATTTATCACAGTTTTTAAAGAGATCTTTTTCCTAAGAATTATAAATTATTCATTTATTTGCATTTGTGATTTTCTTTTAGTTGAACCCTGAGCAAATTGAACTTATTGGAACACAAAATCTTACCAATATCGATATCAACAATGTATGTATCATGATCATAGAGATCAAGGACAAATGTCTGAGTAATGCCTACCTTTACATATCATTATATAAACAAGGGGGCAAAAACTTTAACAAAATAAATAGTATCTAAAATGACCCTACATGTGAAAGCAATCCAACCAGATTTTAGATGAAAATGAACTTGAATTAATTAAATTATTTGATAAAGAATACTTTGAAATAAATTATTATATGATTTATATCTACGATAACATGAAACTCCAATTAAAAATATTAGAGTTGAGGTGGAGGAAAGAAATTGGAGCAAAGTGGGATGAAATTCATCCTTAATATGGACCTAATTTTTTTTTTTTTTCAATGTTCTAATATAATAGAGAAATAGGGAGACTAATGATCAAATCCACGAAAACCAGTCCGAAATTAAATATTTTTTTCATACATTATTTGTGTCCCTAGATTGCACGGTATAGGATAATCTTTCATTAAATTACTCACCACAACCCCATTAATACCTTTTATCAATTTAAGATTCAACTTATTTAATTACTTAACATTTCACAATAAATCCATCTTTAATGATTCTTCTAATATTTTAGAATTTGAATTGTAATGGTCCATTTACAAACAAGACTGAGTATGTAAGTTTTTGACGTTGTTCATTGAACTAAAGGTAGTTATTTTTCCTTATGAAGGACCAAATGCATATTTGTATATTTAGCCATCTAGATAGCCAATGTATACAAAAGTTATCTCCCCATAAACTAGTTTCATTTACAATAGAGCCATGCAATGCAGATAATTGCACTCTAAAAAAAAATGTTAATCTATCATGTATCCCATGCAATATGAACAGTTCATGAGGATCTAATTCTAGTTCATATGATCTAATAGTAGTTGCATCACCCATATGTTTAAACAATTTAAGAAGCAATCAATGATACCATTTCTTAGTTCCAAAGGTGTATATTGAAAATACAATAGCACATGTAACATGTCAAAGACATAATCTCCAATATTGTACTTAAACTATTTGCCTCAGAAAATATGATGTTCATTATGAGCATTGTCAATGTTATTGTATTATTTTCATGTTCCTTGTTCATAGCCATCTACAATTATTGGTTTTTCTAGTGTTTTATCACACTGTCTCTTATGTTTATTGAGAGTATAGTCAAATGCGCTATTGCAAACACCTGTATAGAAAAAATATATTATTAACTAAATATCTAAGCAAATGACATAGATTGTATAAATAAAAAAGAAATTTTAAATATATTTATTGCATTGTTCATGGTTAATTAATATAGGCATATTTTAATGTGTGTACCTACAATTAGCTGATACAACCTAATTCCCGGTACAATGCACAACTATGAGAGGATCAATAGAAAAAAAACAAGGTTAATTGAATAACTGATAAAATTGATGCATATAGATTGGATCAAAGAAAAATATAATATTATGTTAATAAATAATAAAACAAAATATATAAAAGCAAAATTAAAAAAATATGTAATTTCATATAAGTCAAAGCTATACACCAAGTAATAGGAAAAATGCTATAAATCAATGTTATCATAAATTTGCTTTATATGCAACAACCCATCATTTTGAAATGGGTTGAAAGGTAATTGAACCTATTGATTACAAGCATAGCCAACTGGCAACTCAAGTTCCTCTACATACAATCTATAGGTTTTTTATTGTAACAATGCTTGGTTCATGCATATGACCAAAATATAAAATCTGGGTTTATACAGGTCAAATATAGTCTAATTCATTTCAGAAATAAAAAATTAATGACTAATTTATTTATTTTTGCAATTATATTTCAAAGTTCAATGATACATTTTGTTAAACTTTTCCTAAGTTAATACGAAGGATCCATTTACATGATAAGATTAGTTGAGTTCAAAAAATAAATTAAGATGATAGATTGTAAGCCTTTTTGGCATGTGAATTGAAGTTTCATTCTTAACTAGTAAAATGAAATATGCAAAAGCAAAAAAATATGGTATTTCATATGAGTCAAAGTTATATCTGGAATCTATGGACCATAATAAATCCACAAATTCCAAATATATGTAAAATGAAAAAATATGACATTTCATATGAGTCAAAGCTATACATTGAGTAATGGGAAAAATTTTACAAATTAATGTTATCAAAAAATTACATTATATGCAGCAAACCATCATTTCGAAATGGCCTAAAAAGCAATTGGCCCTATTGATTACAAGCATAGCCAACTATCAACTCAAGTTCTATATACAATCTACAAGGTTTTTTATTGTAACAAAACTCGGTTCATGCATATGGCCAAAATGTAAAATCTGGATTTATATAGGTCAAATATTGTTTGATTCATTTTGGGAATAAATTTTTAATGGCTATTTTTTTTTTAATAATTGTATTTCAAAATTCAATGATACATTTTGTTAAACGTTTCATAGTCTAATACAAAGGACTCATTTATATGATAAGATTAGTTGAGTTCAAAAAATAAATTAAGATAAAAGATTGTAAGCCTTTTTGACAAATGAATTGAATGTCCATTATGCACCAAGGATGTTTTGCCATGACAACATTCAAACAAGAACAAATATTTAAAGTTTTTTTTGTCAAAGTTCAGGGAGACAAATCATGTAAACCATGTTTCATAACAAGCAAAAATAAAAAATAAACATCTACATTGATTCTCATATTTTTCCATACAACTCTAAACTATACACCCAAACAAAAGGGTTTACACTATCATACAAGCCAGCTCTGTTATTTATATTCTTCAAACCATTAATCTAAACCATATATTATAGAAGATTTCACTAAAACATAATTTACAAAAACATAATTCAAATCAAAATATTTAAATATCTTAGCTCTACCATAACTGCTAAACAACCCCTGTGTACAATTTTGTTTAAATAGTAGCAAGAAAATTACTAAGAAATCCAAATTGAAAGCTTCAAACCACCTGCAGACCAAATAATATTTTCAAACACTAATCAAGTTGAGTAAATTATTTTTCACATGTTTTATTCTTCGAGCCTGCATTGTTTTCTCTCTCTAATTTTTTTTATTTGTCTTAAGGACACACTTCAATTGAAATTGCATTTATTATTTTCATACAGTTGTATGATAATTCTTTTTTTTTGAAATTTAATAAATAATTTTAATGTTCCAAGCATTCATACAAATAAATTAAAAGTTTTGCAGTTTTTTTTTTCAGAGGTGTATGATAAAAATGTTGTTTTTTAATTCAGACTGCATTTATTTTTCTGGTATCGTGATATGAGTTCTTTAATAATGATTTGAAGAAAATAAATGATATACAAAAAAAATAAGTATATACAATGTATATTGGTTGAAACAAACAAATCTTAATTTTTTTCATGCAAGTATTTTTCATGTATTTTATTCTTCGGACTTGCATTGTTTTCTCTATCTTAAATTTGTTAATATTTTTTTGATTTGTTTCAAGGACATACATCAATTGAAACTGCATTTATTATTCTCGCATGACTATATGATAATTCTTTTTTTTTGAAATTATAGATATAATATTAATATTCCATCCATGCGTACAAATAAATTGAAATCGTAGTTATTCTTTCGCACATGTATGATAAAAATATTGTTGTTTTTTAATTGAAACTATATTTATTTCTCTAGCATTGCGATATGAGTTCTTTAATAACAATTTGAAAAAAATAAATGATCTACAAAAAAAAACGTGGGGTTGGCAGGCGGGCAGCAGGGGGGAGGGGGAAGGAAGAGGGGCACTTGGTTGAAAGAGATAAATCTTGTCAAATTATTATAACTCCACATTAAATTTGCATTAGCCTTTGTGAGTTGTTTCAATCTTTTCAATTTTTTTTATGGCCCAATATTTAATAGTTTGGTACTCTATAGAGGATTGCATTATTATTTTTAAAACCATATATTCTAAAAAATATTAAGAAAATTGTAATAAAAGTACTCTCTTATAAATAATATTTACAACTGCATTAAAGCTATATGAATATTCCCAAATAACACTCCTAGAAATATTCCATTATTTTTGTAGAAAAATTTTAGGAAAACTTTTCAATTATTAAAATCATATGTATTTAAAAAAAATGATTGGTTGAATTAAACATGAGTAAGTAAAATTTGAAACCAATGAACTAATAAAATGATGCCTTTTATCAATTTCAGTTACGATTTATTTAGTTCTATAATATTTTATAACATAATTTGTTTTAATAATTTTATTTTAAATTTAAATTGTAATGTTTCATTTATAAATAGTCATATTTATATTTTATATCTTTTTTTCTTTAAAAATGAATTGTCCTAATTTTTTGAAAGATGATGTTTTTATTTATTAACAGTAAATAGGGATTTTGAAAGGGTCCATCTCTTTTATAAAAATGGACAGAAGAACAATGAAAATGAAGTTAAAACCTAGAAAAATAAGTTCTACGAGTTTCAAAATTAATTAAAAATAACGTTGTTAAATAACAATAAAATTGTAGTGGAAAGACAATAAAATAAAGAATAATGCACCCAAAAAATAACATATGAGACAAAATCACAAGAAAAAATTGAAAAAAAAAAAATCTAAAAATAAAATAAAAATAAGAAAAAAGAGTTATTCTTAAACAACTAAATAAATAGACGTCATATATAATTTATTGAGTGCTATCGCAAATCTCTTTGATTACTAAATAAATAGACGTCATATATAATTTCTCGATGCATAAAATCAACCGTCAAATTTAACACCAACCATGTTAAGCATATAAATTATTAAATCATTATTTTGCACTCAAACATGTTACTCAGATTGGTTGATATGTAAAGAATGCTTACACTTTATATGATGCATAATGATCCGTTTCCATTTAAAAAATTTGATTTGAGGTGGACGGAAGGAAATTGAACAAAAGTGGGACGAAAGTAATCCTGAATACGGACAAAAAGTGTTCCAATATAATAATAGAGAAATAGCGACCAAATCCATGGAATTCTTATATCATTTTTCTATGACGGTAGATGCGAAAGGGAAGGCTTGTCCATGGAACAACATTAGTGCTTCATTCATACTTTATATTCTCATTAAAGAAATATATATAAATAGATTATTTACGGTCATATTGCCCTGAATGAGTTATTTCTCGTCAATGACAATGGGAAAGTTGCTCTACAAGAAGTTTATGATGTGTGGTTTTAATCATTTGAAATTTTGGTATATTTATAAATATTATTGTAATATATAATTTTTTATTTTTATATGATAAAGGTGTTACGTATCAAGTTTATGTAGGAGATGTATGAAGGTGATTGAACAAAAATGAACATAAAGAAATCTTAAAATAATATAAACTTTCATTGTTAATTAAATTAAATCAAAAAACTTATATTATAAATATATTAACATATTAATTTGGGGACTTGTCTTTACCTTTCAATTCAATTTTATCTCATTTTACTTATTTATGTAATCAGAATTCGGTATCTTCACTTTGTATAATTGGTTTGTCTGAGGAGTATGCAAGCTATGAAAGCAAAGTCTTCCAAGATAAATGTGTTAAAGAAATTATTAAAAAGATATATATTAAAATTCAATTTTATGAGAACATCCTTAAAAAAAACACATCAAAAATATAAAATATATATGATGAGACATTTTGTCAAACAATTCTCTAACAATCAGCTAGGAGAGAAGGCATATGAACCAAAAAAGAGTTTTCATTCTAGTTTAATGCAATCAATATCAAAGTAGCCTTTGTCCTCTACGACGACAAATCCACGCTCTTTTTCTATAATATCCAGGGTTTCCTCTTGTAACAGGCCGTATGTGTAAAAGGAAAGGATTTTGGGTAATAAAAGAGAGTGAAAATAAAGTACAATGACAAAAGATTTCTCATTTTAAAAAAAGGCCTAATGTGTGTTATAAGTAAAGTTTAAATCTCCCCATGGCATATTCTATACCAAGTAAGAGACGCCACCATGAATCAAAAAAATTATAGTGATGGTGTAGTAGTGTAAATTTAGATTTTACAATTAAAATAATTTGAATTATCTTAATTTACTCGCAGAAACTTAAAATAAATCTCATTTTATCTTATATTATTTGCAACGACATTTGCAATGATAGACAAAGCCGATGAAAAATAGACAACAAGCGCGCTAATTTTGATAGTTGTCACAAAGGAGCACTCCATGATCTCCATTTCCTCTATCATGACCCACAAATCATCCTTGGAAATTCTAACCACCACAAAATCACCATTAATCGAATAAATCGCCTGTACAACATCATTTTCAATAGACTTATCCAAAAAGCGTAAATTGAATGTTATATTTTTGTTCAAAATGTGTTCTACAAAGATTGGAATAACTAGGAGAATTTGTGTCGGTGATTGTAAAAGCTTGTTCCCAAGCAATACCAGCGCGACTCTAGCTTCTACTTTACTTAAAATGGTATGTTTTCTTTGATTAATTTTTTTCTTGGGAGAGTGATTTTTTGCCATTAATTTATGCATGTCTATGCAATAATGAAGATGAACCAGGGTTTGAATCAATAGGTATAAAGGAGAACAAAGCAGATAGTTGGGCAATAACAGTGCCTTGATTGACGTGGCAATCAAGCCAGAGCACATATGAACTAGAAATAGTGGCATGGGTACTGCTCGTTATTGATAGTATTAAGACGATTATCATGACTATGATTACAATTTCTTTGATTCATGTGAAGAGATGAATAACTTAAATTTTTTTTAACAAATCGATGTGCAGGGAAATAATATTTTATGTTAAAAGTTAATCAATCTGCAACTTACCTATGCACAAATTTTACATATTTGAAAGCAAAAAAAAAGGCAATCCAATTGGTTGAGATAACAAAGTTTAATAAATAGTTACAACAAAATGAAGCCAAGAGTTCTCCCTTCTGGAGTAATAAGATATATTATTCATAATATATATGATTAAATATATAATATCAATATTAAATTATTATATATATAATGTTCTTAATATAATAATCTAATAAAAATATTAGTATTTTAATATATTTATAATTATAATAGAATATTTTTTAATTTATTTAAATACTTGAAAATTTTATTGATATCAATAAAAATTAAGAAGGTAGTTTATAAAGATAACAAGAAGCTAGCTTTTATAAAAATCTAACTTTCTAAATTCGACTTTGAGAATTTAATTTAATCATACTTTCTAAAAGAGCAAGTGTTCTTTTAGCAAGTTCAAGGAATTTACATGCAAGTCTATCTATTAAGTATGTTTTTTTTTTAAATGATTTACATGCATGATGCATGCAATCCCAAGTAACTTGTTTATAAATCCATGCATGTTTTTTTTATAATGTCTTCTAATTATATTATCTACTTGTTTTCAGAGATACTTTCCATATTTATTTTTTTATCTTTTGAGTGAGATTGAAGTTTGAAGTTCGCCAGCCAATTTGCTACTCGATTTCCTTTCCCTAGGGTATGCTTTAGATTCACTCCCTCAAAATAGTTCCAATTTTTTTTCACTTATTCGATTATTCATTTAGTTCCATAATTGAGGTTTTTGTTATTATCCATGGATTTGATTACTAAGAATGAATCCCATTCTATTGTGATGTTCTTAATCTTTTCATCTAAAGCCAGCTTCATCCCTAGAATAAGGCCCTCAACTTCTACTATACTGTTTGTGTTGATTTTGGTATAGATGGTTGTATATCCTATTACTTGACCCTTATGATTTATTATACTAGCCCCTATTCCTGACTCCCGTGGGTTGTGTTTTGATGCCCCATCAAAATTCACTTTATACCACCCCTGTTTCGGAGGTGTTCATTTGACATTTTTCCTATCATTTATTTTTCCTACTTTTTACTTGGTTTCATAGTTTCATAAATATTTATGATTGTTTCCTAGTTTTGAAGGACTTTAATTTCTTTCAAATTGGCCTCCTTATTTTTTAAGTACTTTGAGGAGAGGGAAATATGACTGATACAAACTTTTAGTTCCATCTAGACTTTCTTTAGGGGCTTGTGCCTGCCATTATTCTCGAAGCTTATGGTGTTCTATTTAATCTAAGCTTTCCATGTTAGAAGACTTGGTATCATTTTCCATATGTCTTTTAAAATGATTAGCTTCTTATTGCACCACCACACTCTGAGGTGATCTGAGAGATTGTCATTTAGAGCTCAACTCAAGTTATACTTGTTTAGAAACTTATTCTAAAGCCTCGAGGTATAGTTACAGTGAAGAAGAAGGTGCTCAACACTCTCTTCATTGTTGTAGCACAGAACACATCATGGCGGTCCTTGGAATCCTTTCTTTTTCAGATTTTATCACGTTATAATCTTTCTATGTGGCCAACCATAGAAAGGCTTTTGCCTTCGGCCATACTTTTGAGCTCCAAATTCTACTCCATTCAATTTTTTCTAAGGCACATGGATGGGTTACTATATGTTCTTCATATCTTTATTTTACTGAGTAGACCCCTATACCCTTTCTAAATTCTAGTTCAACGAGTATTTTTCTAAGCTCCAAGGAACCTGAAAGCCTTGCAATATGCCATTTATAATATTTTGGGCTTCATTTTGTGTTTTGTCGGCATTTTGGAAAGTTTTCTAAGTGAATATTTTTTGCTCTTGCTCTACATTTTTAGTCTAATAATCTTTCACTTTGTGTCCCCATTCCCTTATACCTTTTAATGCAGAAACAATAGACCAATCTTTCGGAGGCCATAACTTTTGGCCCATAGCTCTGTTTGAGCTCTTCCATGCACCAGAATGACCGTCTTGAAAAGTTTAATGTTGTCCTAAGATGTTCTATTTGCTAAGATTTAATTTTGATATTTTTTGTAGGCCATACATGATCATTTGAGGGTCTGAAATTAACGTTTAATGATTTTTTTAGGAATTTTCTATTTTTAGAAATTTTATATTTTTAGAACCGAACGTCAACTTCAATTAAATTTCATCTCATAGGCTAATTATAGTGTTTAGATTATTTTGGGAAATTTTTACAGCTGTGCACGCTTGCATGTGAACTTACTATAAATAACGGCTGCTAAAAATAGACATTTTTTTTATATTTTAGTTTTTTTGAGTTTTTACATGTCAACTCTAAATTTTGATTTGAGGCTTATTTAAGCATGGTTTGGGTTTGTAATTATTTTAAGTCATTCAATACGAATCAATTTTGATTTATTATTTTAGATCTTGGCCTATTGGTAATTTTATTATCTTGATAGTTTATGGTTTCATTACCTTCTTCAGTCTAATATCATCTAAGCTCATTTACAGTATTAGGAACTTTCTGGTGATCCATTTGTCCTCTCAAAAGTTTGTTGTTTCCCTAGTTTTCACATTATAGAATAGTTCATTCAGAATAATCCCTTTTTCTTCCTTCATATTATTTCAAATAGCAGAACCAATAGGGAGTTGTTTAATCACTAAGATTCTTTATGATTCTTTTCATCAAGGTATTTTTCTCTTAGCAAGCCCCTCCATCTTGTAAAGTGATTAGCTCTCATTCTCCAAACTAGTTTAGCTACAAGGGCTAAGTTAACCTTGTTAAGGTTCCTTATTATTTCCCCCCTGCCTTCCCCCCCACCCCCATGTGATTGGTTTGTATGTTTTATCCCAAGTGAGAAGAGGTAATTTGGCCTTGTCCCTTGTTCCTTGCCATAGAACATTTTTGAGAATTTTATTCATCTCGCTCAAGATTGTTGATGGAGCCTTCAAGAGAGAAAACCAATAGATTGTTATGGCTTATAGCACTGTCTTTATGAGAATGATACGTCCTACATATGTCAAGTGCTTGCCTTTCCAACTACCTATATTTTTCTTCATATTTTTAGTGACTTTGTTCCAAAGCTTCTTCTTTTCACTACCTTTGAAGAGGGGAACCCCAATAGTTATCTAGGAAAGATACCTTTTTCAAAGCCCAAGATCCTAATGAGGAAGGATTGCAGATTAAGGGAAACATTGATAAAGAAGATCTTGGATTTACTTCTGTTTATTGATTAACCTGATGTTTTTTGACGTCTGACCAATAAATCCCTTATTTATCTAACCTCTTTCTAATTTGGGTTAGTGAAAAGCATAGTATCATCCACAAATTAGAGATGAGAGTGGGAAGCTTCTCTAGTTGTTTCTTGCAACTCTTTAATCTTGTTTTTGTCTCTTAGGGACTTAATATGTCTTCCTAGGGCCTCTGTCATCAGGATGGAGAGATAGGGGGATATAGGATCCCCTTGTCTGAGCCCTATTTTCAAGGAGAAATACCCTTTTGGGTATCTGTTGATCATCACTAAAAACTCGGATGAGGAATAATAGCTCTGAATCCATCTTCTCCATTCTAGACTCAACTTGAACTTTTGGAGGCAAAAAGGACTAATTAACTTTATCATATCCCTTGGATATGTCTAGTTTAATCAACATTCCTTGCCACTTACTAGTGTGTATGGAATGGATGTTTTCATGAGTAATGACAATATAATATTTGGTTTGTCTTCCCTTGATGGATCCCCCTTATTCCTCCAATATAATCTTTAGAAGGATTCTTTGTAGCCGGTTAACAATCATTTTATAAATGATCTTATGGATAATATTGAATAGAGAAATTAAATGAAAGTCCTCTTGGGTTCTACTTTTAGATTTTTTAGGGATGAGAACAAGGAATTTGGAGTTAAATGCTTTCAACATTCCTTCAGACTCCTTGGATTATTATGCCACTTCCTTGATTTCTTCCCCTATGAGATCCCGTAAGTGTTGAAAGAAGAGAGTTGGGAACCTGTTTCATCCCAGAGAATGGTCTCCTACCATCTTGAAGACCGCTCTCTTGATTTCTTCAAGAGACATATATTCCATCAAGCTTTAATTATTTGTTTGAGTGACCAGTTGAGGGATTTAAATCTAAAGGCTTCTTGGTCTTCCTCATTCCCCCCATCATCATATTTAAACATGTCTTCTTAATACCTCACAAGTCCTGTTTTATTTTCATGGGATCTTTTATACTAGTACCTTTCAGAGTTTCTAATTTATGAATGTAGTTCTTCTATTTTTTTATTTTGCATGATAGGTGGAATAAATTGGTATTACAATCCCCCTTCTTCAACCATCTTACCCTAGATTTTTTTTTCTAATAGATTTTCTTCTTTTTGTAGGAATCTTTTAGTTTTTTTGATATCTCTTCCTCTACCTCCGATGGATCTATGGAGTTATGCCCTTCCATTCTCATTTTCTAGATCTCTCCATTTATCCTTTTTACTCTTTTTAAACCTGAAAGATGTTTTTTGAATATGAGTTGATTCCATATTTTCAAGTCATTTTTGAACTATCTCAATTTTTTAGAAAAGAAATACATCTTAGTACCATATCTGTTATTCAGGATTTTCCATTGCTAGGTCATAAAATCATCTAAGTATGGATGCTCCAACCACATCTTCTCAAACCTAAAGGGAGCTCTAACAACTACTCATTTTACATAAAATGAAGGGATATCAACCAATGCTCTAAGCCATAAGTTTAGAGCACCTTAGTTTCTAGGATTTTATTGTTCTTAGTTTACTTTCTCGAGACTAGAAAACTATCAAGTCTTTCCAGGATAAAATCCTTTCCCAACCTTTTATTACATCAAGTGAACCATCCTCATTTAGTTTTGATATCACATAATTATACATGATCCATAAAGTTTTATAAAGTCAGGTAGTTATTATCTCTCACATTCCCTCCCTTCTTATCTGAGGCATTGATTCTTGCATTGAAGTCCCCCCCCACCAATGATCCAAAAAGTGTTATTTTATACTTTGAGTTTGGCCTCCAACTGCACCCAAACTAGTTCTCTTTCTTCTTTATTCTAAGAACCATAAATGATTACTAGAAAAAATTGAGATCTGATCTCAAAGAGACTATGCTATAGATTAGGAGTTGATTATGGGACTAGATGATCTCCATGTTAACTGAGTTTGGGTCTCATAGGATATTTGTGCCTCTTACTATACATGTGGAATCACTCCCTACCATTTCCCTTCTAAGACTTCTTGATAGACCCTTACTATGATCTTTTAACTTTTCCAACTTCATTTCTTGGAGCATTACCACTTTTGGGTTATGTTGTTTTATAATTTCTCTCAATGTTCTCCTTTTGGATGGAACATTGAGACCCCTTATGTTCTATGAGATGATATGCATCAAGGAGGATTATTTTGCTTGGTGCTCAACAAGAGGATGCCTACTTATGTTTAGGTCCCTACTCCACTAGCTTCCATAGATTTTTTGTGCCACTTCTTATTTTTGCCCGGTCTCCCTCTCTTCTTTCTAAAGTTTCCTTTATGGTTAATATTTAGAGTTTGTGTCATTCTTGTGTTGTCCTCATCCATTTGTGAATTTTTTTCATCTTCGTCATCCAAGCTTGTTCGATTTTATTTGTGTTTTGAGCCTTTTATTATGTTATATCCTTTTTACATATTTACCTTATAACCATTTTTTCTTCTATTTGTCTGAGTTTCATGTGCCTATCTCTTTGAGTAGGTTCTTGGATCCTCTTTAAATCCATAATTTTTTGTGATGTCTTCCATCTCCACATTATTGTGTGTATCTTGGGGTTGAGTTTCTAGAACAAAATATATTCCTTTCATTGGGATGAATTTTCCATTGATTCTTTTTTTCTTTTCTTTTGGCACATATTTTTTGATTATTTCATTTTTATTTTTAATAGTATGATTTTTTTAGCTTGAGACTCTGACTAGAGAATATGGGCTTTGTTCACATTTAGCCATGTCTTTCCTTTTATTCATTTTAGGTCTTATTTTATGATTTAGTCACCTTTTTACCTATTACTAGTCATCTCAAGCTTTATGACACTCATTCTACCTCAACTAGGTTAGGTTTTCTATGATAATTCCATCCCCCCCCGGTCCTTAGCCTATAGGAAAAGAGCATTGGGATGGGACTACAATGTCGGTGCCACTAGTGTCCATTTCCAATGCTCTTATCCAAGGTCATTTTGACCTCCAATGGTTAGTTTCTTTTGCTAGATGAGTCCCACCCCTTTTCTTAGCTTCATCCTTAAGTTTTCCCATGCCAACCAAATTTAAATAAAGATCTCAAATTTGAAATACTGAGTCTCTTATATAAAGGACTTATAAAGGCATTTTATATCTAACACTTATTATTTTGGCACATTACATAATAAAAATCAGTCAATAGTATAGCTCAACATTATGCATCACACATAGACTTGCATTCTTGATCAAGGAAGGACCTAGGTGAAAATCATTCTTGCATCTATAGTGCACATTGATTATGGACATTCCCTAAGGGAGAACTACATTTGATTTGAGACCCTAGTTTGAGGGTTAATGTAGGTAGCGGTCAGGACAATAGGGGTTCTAGATCGTGTGATCATTCTTCTCCTAACCCAGTTTTTCCCCCTTTTGCTTTTGATGCATTTGTTATTTGCATGTGTGTAGATAGGTATAGGGCTTGGAGATTGAAATAGACCTAAAGTGAGCTCTGTTCACTTTCAACTTCCAAAAAATTTCACATAAATTCACATTAAGGTGGCAAACAAAACCCAAAAAACTCATATCTCCAAAACAATAGTGGTAGAGGTAGACTACAACACTAGTGCCACTCCTATCTACTTTTGGTGCTCCTATCTAATCATGAAATGAAGACCAGATCTAGATTCATGACAATGTCCTAGTCTTGCATATCAATTTCTAGCTCCTGAATCCTTCATTTTAGTCCATTTTTAGATAAGTTTATTTCTCTCTTTCATGCAAGTTATTAGATAAAAATCTATATTTTACCACACTAAACTAGATTTTTCCCCTTTACTCCAGACCCCTTATTAATTTGGAACTATACACTATATTCCTAAAAATAATAAAATATTTGGTGAACCTGACTTACTTCGAATAAGCTTAAAACCCTAGCTACACTTAGGGTTCTTCCTTCATATTTTGTGCAAAAATTTAATTTCAAAATTCTGACTTTTGTATAAATTTTTTTGCATTTATCCTATTCAAAATTATTTTTATAATTTAAAATTATTACGTAAATTTCAAAAATTCTAAAACCCTAGCTCAAAACCCGAGATTTCCAAACTAGGTCCTCAAACCCTAAGCCTCCCTCACTTATAATTTTTTGAAAAATATTTTGGAAATTTTGCAAATTATTTTGATAGTCAAAAACATCTTTAAAATCTTAATATTAGTAGTTAGTTAGTGCAAAAATTTAATTTTAAAATTGTGATTTTTTGTAGATTTTTTTGTACATTTATCTTATTCAACATTATTTTTAGAATTTAAAATGATTTCATAATTTTCAAAATTTCTAAAAACCTAGCTTTCCAAACTAGTTCCTCAAACCCCAACTTTTCCTCCCTTATAATTTTTTACAAAAATATTTTGAAATTTTTGCAAATTGTTAGGATTGTCAAAAATAATATCAAAATCTCGATGTTAGTAGTCATTTTTGCATTTATCTTCGTAATAATATTTTTCAAAATTCTCTTTGGTGAAAAAAATAAAATGGCCACAAAGGCACTTCTTCCCTCTCATCCCATAGATAAATCTCTAAATTTTTCTTATAATTATGACAATGATTATATAAACTTGCAAAATTGCACATTAGCTAAAAATGTTGAAAATGATTTCTTTTACAATGACAATAATTACTATTATTTTAATGAGGAATATGATGATACATGTGAAAATAATAATGAAGAAAAATTAGATGCATCTTCTCCTCTCAAACCTATCTCTTTTATTCCCTCTTCTAAAGAAAATAATTTTGATAAATGGGAAAGGTAATTTTCACCTCATTCTCCTATGCACAATGCACTAAACGAACAAATTAGTCATGCACTTCTAAGTGAACCTTTTATTGGTGATAATTTACTTCCATGTGAACCTAATCTCTCTCTCTCTCTCTCTCTCTCTCTCTCTCTCTCTCTCTCTCTCTCTCTCTCTCTCTCTCTCTCTCTCTCTCTCTCTCTCTCTCTCTCTCTCTACTTCTATATTTAAATTATAATATAAACACAATAGAATAAAATTGTCAATGCATACTTCAAATAATCCATCTAATTTTCCTAACTCTACTTTGTCAAAAGAATGTCTAAATGAAAACTCTTCTTCTCTTCTCATATTGCACGTGAAAATAATGCATACAATCCATCCATGGATAACATAGATGCACATGATATTCCATTTTCAAATGATAATTTATTGCATAATAGAAAAGAATTTAATTCTTCTCTTACACCTCTCCCTAGTTACACTGAAAGTGATATGAGTATGATAGTGAACATGCAAATGAATATGAAAATGAGAGTGATTATGAACAATATTCTAATGATGACAATGCATGGAACAATGATTATTATTATGCACATAGTGAAGAAGAATATGCATCTCATATTTCTAACTCTTCTCTCACTCCTCCTCTCAAACATAATGGACTACCAAATGTTGTTTCTACTTCTATGCATGATTTTATTTTAAAATATTAATGATAACATCACACCTTATACTCAATTAGAATGTGATTCACTAAAACATAAAGATACCAATGAATCTCCCAAGCCAACCCTCACTACAGTAGAACCCAATTCTCACTCTTCATGATCCACATCCCTTCTCAGGGATACGCCTCCAAAGGAGGTCAGTGCTCACCATGTTTTTGACCAGGAATCACCTCGGGTGCTTCGTGGATGGCCATGTAGGGATCTAGAAGAGGACCTAGATCACTCCAGAGCTTTTGGTGTGACGGCCAGTCCTTCTATTGGTATCAGAGATAGGTCTCGAGGTTGAGCCTTGTGGAAGCTAGTGGGCCTGATCCACATCCCTTCTTAGGGATAACGTCTCTCCTCAGGGACCGATCAGTGCATGCCACGTGTCTAACCAGGAATCACCTCAGGTGTCCTCATGACTAGCCATATAGGGGGCCAGAAGAGGACCCAGATCACTCTGGAGCTTTTGGCATGATGGCCAGTCCTTCTATTGGTATTAGAGCTAGGTCTCGAGGTTGAGTCTCATGCAAGCTGGTGGGCCTGATTCACATCCCTTCTTAGGGATAACATCTCTCCTTAGGGACCAATCAGTGCATGCCACGTGTTCGACTGAGAATCACCTTGAGTTCTTTGTGGCTAGGCATATAGGGATCTGGAAGAGGACCCAGATCACTCCAGAACTTTTGGTGTGATGGCTAGAAGACTGGTCGTCACACCAAAAGCTCTGGAGTGATCTGGGTCCTCTTCCAGATCCCTATATGGCCAGCCACGAAGCACTCGAGGTGATTCTCGGTCAGACACGTGGCGTGCACTGATTGGTCCCTGAGGAGAGATGTTATCCTTGAGAAGGGATGTGGATCACTTCACCTAAAGAGAATGGTAGCCCACATCCCTCTAGCAAGGTCCAAGCTACAATTACTCTAAAGGTTCAAGTGAGCACACCCCCTAATTATGATCCAATTACTAAATGTAGCATTCCCATGGCTAAAATTAACAATCAAACTCAATGATTAAATGAACCACTTCAAGATACTATTGTACCATCCCAAGAGATTATCTCTTTGATGCGTTTCATTGGTGAATTACAACACCAAGTATATCTCCTTACCTTGGAAAATAAGGCTTATAAGTCTTGGATGGATGCCAATGATTTATATGGTAATCCACTTCCAAAGAAATTCATAAAAGCTTCATTGCCTAATCAATTCTAGATACCATCATTGCCTCACTTTGATGGAACTGGAGATCTATTTGTACATCTTCAAGCCTTTTAGAAGGCTTTGCCATCTCATGCGAGTCCTTTTATTCTACTAAAGTTATTCCAACAGATATTAGTGGGGGAAGCATAGAATTGGTTCTTTCATCTACTCCCCATTGGCTCCTTGCACACATATGATGACTTAGAGGAAGCATTTCTCAGACATTACATAACAAACATGAGCCCTCATGTTACATATGAGAAACTTGCAAATTTACATCAAAATATTTTAGAGCCAGTTAGTGATTATATCTTATGATTCAATAATCACATGTTACAATTTATATACAAACTAGCAAATTTAGAGATTTAGCATATCTTTATTAAGGGGCTTCACCAACCTCTCCTCAAGCATCTAATATATCAGATAGAGTCTTCTTTTAGGCACTTATGTTATACAATTCTAGCTTTAAAAAAGATATTTGGATTGATTGAGGTAGATTTAGTCGATTGGATTACTCTATATTTCACAACAGTATATATAGCTCCTAGCATTCAGTATCCACCATGTCCTAAACAAGATAGGAGACCACAGCCAAAAAAATAACTGATTAAGAATAGAGAGCCAGTCTCCAAAGTACAACCAAAAATATGCACTACAGAGAACAACATCAAGGCAGCATTATAGTTTGATTTAGATTAGGATAGTCCATGTGTCATATTATCAGCACTACTAGATAGGAGGTTAATCACATTACCTTCTACTCATCGACGAGATCGATATCTCTTACATAGACAACCATATTAGCCCTTTTGTAACTATCATCGTATCTGTGGACATAGAGATAATGATTGTTATGAACTCAGATATTGCATTAATAGATGTGTTGATAATGGCATCATAGCATTCACACAGAGGGCACTAAGATCTCCTCCATCATGGAACCCTAGACCTTATTCATCCATGACTGAGTCATCCCAGGACATTCCTTTATAGGAATCATTGGTCACTCATCATGAGAGTAATGTGGGTTCTAGGATAGAGCCTCATAGGAAATATCCCATTCTAACTATTCAGAAGGTTTTGAAACCTATACAATAAAAATAGCTTACATATAACACTATAGTCTGAAGAGTACATAGTGTAGTTCCATATACATATCCAGCAAAGTCATAGGAATCGTAGTAGAGTATTGCTCTAAAGAGATATTCAGGGTCCTATCTCATGTAACAATCCACTACGGTTAAGATTAAATTTAAAAACATCACAGAGCATTGCCCTTGAGAGATATTCACTATGGTCAAAATTATAGGGACCTATCTCATGTAGAAACCCATTACAATTGAGATTAAACGAGCCCCCATCATAGGTTTCAAATCCATCTTGATCTATTGCTCAATCATACACATCGTAGCAGGGGCCACAAAGTATATAATTATGGATAGATGAGCCTTCTTTATAACATGCAGTTCCTATTGCATGTCTAATAAAGTTACTTTTTATAAAATCTCCATATCTAGCTACAGTTAGTACATAACAAACAATATTAGATATAGAGCATATCCCTACACAACATAAATAGTATGGGCACTTGTTCAATTGGCCATTAGGGTTCAGATAGTGATACAACATAGAGTGATATGACACCTTCATACTAGCATCAGTTTATAGCTTCACTTAGTAGGGCAACAATGGAGCCAAAGGTCTAGCTAGCTTTTGTATTCTTGAGCCACTCTCAGGGAAGTAATACATAAAGTGTGTTATCTTACATCCCCATTTACTAATAACTAACATTCTTAACTCCCAATAATTATCCATAGCCAAAACTAGCCTATCAAAATCTATATCTTACCAAATCCTATTTTTACCAACATTAAACCAGCTCAATTTACCCCAACAATTCCCAATTACAAAACCAACAAATTTTTGCTTACATATGATTACAAATCAATTCTAACATCACACTTGAACTTATCAATAAAATTCAAATCACATATCCTAACTACCATTTTACCAAAAACATATGCAACCTCAACATCAATACCAGATCAACTACTTCTAATCAATAAATTTCACTAAGTATACCAATCTATTCCAAAATCTATAACACAATATGCCTAAATCCAAAATCAAACCAACATCCATATATATATATATATATATATATATATATATATATATATATATATATATATATATATATATATATATATAGCCAAGTTTTCAAATACATATACATCATATCAAGGTAAATCAATCATGAATGGGCATCATGCCCTCACTCTAAGTATCACTCTCTCTTCCAGTACTAGTCCCATAGTCCACTCTCGCACACGATGACCCCACACCTCCTCAAGATCCCAAATGCCTCTTACACCTCTCACTCTAGTAATCGCTCATGCTCCTCATGCAAATCCATAAATCATATCTAAAGATCAGTTTACTCATCCATGATCCTTGTGCTAACAGAGCCATAATTAAGAGGAGGCATCCTATGCCTATCTATCTTAGCCCTCAGCGCATCTCTCTCTCCTACTACCCTAACATATGCAGCTATAGCTATAGCATCCTTATCAAACAAATGAGCATAAACACTAGTTGTAGCTATCACTTACTCTATCAACCCCTCCTCCATAGCATCATCAGGTACATACCATGTAAGCTCATAAAGTGTAGACTCAATGATCATCTCCCAATACTCATCATCTCTAACTCCTACCCCAATAGGTGATTCATCCTAAGCACCTCCCACTTCACCTGCACACAAAGTACAACACTGATTTAGACATACACTTTTAAAACAAATTAAAATAAAACATAAACTGGTACATAATTCACATATAATAAATCATTACCTCTCATCATCTGGATAGGAGCAAGATCCTCATACTCAGGGGCATCCCCTCTACCAACAAGATACAATGGAACCCATCAATTCCTAGCCCACCATGTGTTATACGCCTTTATGCATCCAACATCATCTACATCAAGAATAGTTATATCCGCATCCCATGCATCCAAAGGTAATGGTGCTAACTCAGCCATAGTAGCCTTCCCATGAGCTCTTGTTGTCACTGGTGTTTGTGCACTCCTCACCCACACCCACGCTACTGAGGGCACATCCTGTGGTACCCCAAAATCTCTAGTCATATGCTCATACTAAAATCACTCATACACTCCAGTCCAACAGTCATGTGACCAATAACTAACCCTTATGTACTACAAATGCACTCCATCATCAACCCACCCAAGGAATTCTTTATAGGGCCTCTATATGATATCATGAGCCACTAATCTATCTAAAACTCATCTATAGTGATATATCCAAAGACATCAAATAGCCAATGTATTCATCCACCACTCTCCAAATAGTTATGGAGGTTCCCACCTCTCCCTTGGTAATCCTATTGACCACACAACTGCTATGTGTTCATAAGCCCAACAATGTAATATAAATTATTTGCACTCACACTACCACTAAATGCCTCTTGAGTAAACTTGTAAAGGTCCTTGTATAAGTGGGAAAGCATAGTCCTACCCCATGAAAACACATTACCATATACTTCTACACTGTGTATAATCCTATGCATCTTGTATGCAATCAATACCCTACTCCCATCCACTGTAATAAATGAAGCCAATAACATGGCCAACCGCTTCTCTAGACATGGAACACTTTACTATACAATAACCTATAATAATACATTGTTATCACTACCTCTCCTATATATGCCTAAGGGCACACCAACAAAATACAAGGATGCATGATCAATAGCATCCGTACCCATGTCATCTTGCAAATTCACACACCATACACTAACTAGAAAATGAAAAATATGGTACACATCCTCTAGAGTAATAGTAATATCTCTCATAAGAAGACATAAAGTACATGTGTCTAAATTCTACCTCTCACATAAGGTAGTAATTAGATACCTATCCCATTGCATAGTGCCTAGGTCACACACATGACCTAACCCTACTTTATCCATCACAGCCTTCTCATCAACTGACAAAGGTAACAATCTTAGTGTCTCCATCACTTAGCCTCTAAAAAACTCTCTCATCCATACCTCACCCTGAAAAACACCAAAAAATAACATGTATATCAGTTGACCATGTCCAACTAAATAGCCACGCTAAACAAAAATAGGTCACAAATTAAAATCCTAAAAAACTAGCCCCAATGGACAACAGTGTTGTAAAAGGATACTAGATCTGGACAACAGTGCTGGAACCTAAATAGCAATGCTAAACACTATACAGGAGCATTAACTCCTAGATAGGAGCACTGCAACTAATGGAAATTTTTTAAAAACACTTTAAACACTCAAAAACATAAAAATAGGCTTCTAAACAGGCAGAAATCACATGTTTTAGCTAATTATCAAGGTAACCTTCCCACTAGCCTCCACCTGGGTTGCCAACTGCTCAATTTGGGTCATGAAAGGTGTTCATCTCCTTGGCATATCTCCTACTCCAAAGCTCCAAATACCAACCTAGTCAACACGCAAATGAATCAAGAATCAATCCAATTTTCTTATATCAAACAACTTTCTCATTCCAAGCAACATATCATTTTGTTCCATGAAATCATGACAATGATACCTTCGACATCACATAAGCCTTCTTCTCTTACTACATCATTTGCCTACTATGGCACACACATAGCTATACCTCTTTTATACCCAGACATACAACTTGGTCCTAACTAATGAAAGACTCATTCAACTATCAAACAACTCAGCCTAATCAATCAAGTAAACTTTTCATCTCTTCACAACAAGCCAACCTTGTTGTTACTTATGCCACTAGTCATCACTTTTGGGCTCAACATCCTCTATCACAGATCTCATCCTTCTCCCCAAAATGGGGTTCATCATTCCTACTATTTCTATTCCTACACTTATCCAGCATCCCTATCCACTCTCATAGATGGATATACCATAGTTCATACACCTCCAACAGTTAGATTATCAAATTTAGCTCAAACTAATCAAGATACACAGTGATGTAGACTACATGGGTCACTCAACATTACTTAGGACATTCAAAGGGATACACCTTATACCATGATTCTTACACATCTAGCAGTTAGATTATCAGATTCAACTTAGATCGGTTAAGATATACAATGATTCAGATTACATGGGTCATTTAGCATTACTCAGGACATTCAAAGGGATATACCTTTAGTTTATATATACATATATTAATCAAACATAATGGTTTAGATTATATGGATTCATAGTGACTTTGATATAGATTCAAACTCAGATACCAGATTTGGGGGGTATGTACATAGTACATGTCTCACATATATAGCTTCATACAACAAGACACAATGATAGAACCAGATAGCAAATTATAGATATAGTGTAGATCACATTGTTTTGATCTCTAGTTTTGCACATGGGACATGACACGATATCTCATATCACATGTGGTTATACAGATTACCAGATTATACAGATGCATCACTCATATACCAAATTTGGGGGCATGACACAGAGGTTCATGTTCTTCATCATCCAAGATTATACGGATTGAATGGAAAAAACATGTCATTTTATTCTTAAACATTTACCAAAGTTTTAAATTATACCCAGTTGTACCCAGGTTGTCACTAGGTTGGACCATATGCCCGTCTATAGCAGTTGGTCTATAGCTTTACCCAGACCCAGACTATACAAGTTTGTGTAGGACAAAGGGCAAACATTGGTTTTGGGCCTCTGAGCACTTCTCAGTTCCATTTCAAATTATCCAGAATGGGTCCATGATAGATTTTTATATTCATAATATATAGATTTTATGCACATATTCTAGATTACATGAGTTTATGTGGGACAGAGGGCAGACATTGGTTTTTGGCCTCTAAGCATTTCTCATTTTTAGCCAGATTTAACACAGGGTGTAAGCATTTCCCTCCTCCATTATTACATGGATTCCACTTTTAGATTCAGTATAGGGGGCATCTATTTCAGGGATTTTTCCTTTCTTCAAGCACTATTCAGCTCCCCAACCACTTCCATAACTAGGAAGTGAGTTGGACTCTTTTTAAGCACACTTATTTCCACATAGGTAGGTTCAAATACACATTTTCTTTTCTTTATTTTACTCTATTACTTCATTTTATTGCATCACTAGATTAAAAGGGGGTACACCCTAAACTGATCAAGCAACCACACATATCATATCTTTTCACAGTCCTTTCAAAAGAGACTATGACTAGAGAATATGAGCTTTATTCACATTTAGCCATGTCTTTCCTTTTATTCATTTTAGATCTTATTCTATGCTTGAGTCACCTTTTTTCCTATTCCTAGTCATCCTAAGATTTTAGACACTCATTCTACCTTAGCCAGATCATATTTTATGTGTTCTTTCCGTCCCCTTGGTCCCTAGCCTATAGGACAGGAGCGTTGGGATGGGACTACAACACCAGTGCCACTAGTGTCTATTTATAACACTCTTTTCCAAGGTCATTTTGACCTCCAATGATCATTTTCTTTCGATAGATGAGTTCCACCCCCTTTCTTAGCTTTGTCCCTAAGTTTTACCATGTCAGTCAAATGCAAATAAAGCTTTCAAATTCAAAATAATGAGTATCTTATATAAAGGACTTCACAAGGAAATTTATATCTAACGCTTACTATTTTGGCATATTACATAATAAAAATTAGTCAATAGTATATTTCAACATTCTGCATCACACATAAACTTGCATGCTTGATCAAGGAAGGACCTAGGTGAAAGTCATTCTTCCATCTATCGTGTGCGTTAATTATGCACATTCTCTAAGGGAGAAATACATTTGATATGAGACCCTAGTTTGAGGGTTAATATAGGTAGCGATCAAGATAGTAGGGGTTCTAGATTATGCGATTATTCTTCTCCTAACCTAGTTTTTCCCCCTTTTGCTTTTGATGCATTTATTGTTTGCATGTGTGTAGATAAGTACAAGAATTGGATATTAAAATGGACCTACAACAAGCTCTATTAACTTTTAGCCTCTAAAATTTCACACACATGCTCACATTGAGGTAGTGGACGAAACCCAGAAAGCTTAGATCTCCAAGAAAATAGTGGAAGAGGTCAACTATAGTGTCCGTCCACTTTTGGTGCTCCTATCCAATCATGAAACGAAGACCAGATCTAGATTCATGGTAGTGCCCCAGTCCTACATATCAATTTCCAACTCTTGAATCCTTCATTTCAGTCCATTTTTAGATAAGTTTATTTCTCTTTCTCATGCAAGTTATTTGATAAAAATCTATATTTTACCACAATAAACTAGATTTTTCCCCTTTATTCTAGACCCCTTATTATTTAGGAACTACACACTAGATTCCCAAAATTAATAAAACAATAGCTCAATCATGTTGTTTCTACCTTATGAGACTTATCACCACCTTGAAAAATCTTTGTTACATCAATGTGATTGATCAATACCTAATCTCACCTGACTATAGGTGATCGTTGTAGGAATCTGACTGTGTGTATGTTCTAGGCCCCTTCACTTCCAATGATGGCTACTTGAGATTAAACCTCTAAAAGAAGAGACTGGTCATTATTCTTAGAGAGTTTGAAAACAACATATTACTTTTGTCCTGAAAACCAATATAGGAGGAAGAAACTTTGTAATGTGAAAACATGTTTACATACTAGCAATGGAGTCTCTCACTAGCAAAAGAGATATTCTTGCTCATTATTTGACCTCTACACATGAAAACTAAACTAGAAACCTCGTGATAAGGATGGTCATACTCCTTAGCATCATTTACAATAACTAGTTTACAAAGTCCAATTGAAATAGATAAGAAATTTGAAGGCCATGGGGATGTGTAGACAGAAAAGAGGAGTAAACCTTCTTAGCAATGGTTCATAGAGCACAAGTAACCAAACTTGAAACTATTACCATGAATTGGAATTACACAAAGAGCAATACCTCCCACCAAATGCACTTGTTTTGACTCAACTCCTCCTGGCTGTACCAAATTGAAATCAACTGACCATTTATGCTTGTTTAAGAGAATGATGGGAAAGAAGAGTTAGTTTTGATCAATTTTAGGTTTTTAAAAGCTACCCAAGCATGGAATTGGACTGTAGGAATCCCAAGAGACACTCATAAAGTCACCATACATGCGAAATGTGTTTTACAAGCTGTACAATTGCTTGAAACTACCTAAAACTGCCTGATCTTCTTGCTTTCAACATTGAACCTGCAGTTGTTAGTTCAAAACTATCATTTTTGATATGAACCTGACATGTAGGATGTTAGATCTGATTTTGAAACATTTTTCCTCTATGTTAAAGTTGTACAAGTTTATTAAATGACTTTAGAATGACATAGGACAAACTATACAAAGATGACAATGCTAAAGTACATTATATTTAACCTTATTATAGACTATGGGACACATTTTACACCCTAGAAGACCCCTATAACCAGTTTGACTATATAGGGGGTTGACTTAATTTGACTTGTGGTCAAATTAGTCAACAATATGGACCTAAAAATTTAACAAAAATGTTCTAATATAATAGAAAAATAGGGAGACTAATGACCAAATCCATGGAAATGGATCCCAAATTAAATATTTTTTCATATATTATTTGTGTCTCTATATTGCATGTTATAAGACAATATTTCATTAAATTCCTCACCACAACCCCATTAATACCTTTTATCAATTTAAGCTTTAACTTATGTAATTACTTAATATTTCACAATAAATCCATCTTTAATGATTCTTCTAAATTTTTAGAATTTGAATTGTAATGGCCCATTTACAAATAAGATTGAGTATGGAAGATTTTGACATTGTTCATTGAACCAGAGGTAGTTATTTTTCATTGTGAAGGACCAAATGCATATTTGTATATTTAGCCATCTAGCTAGCCAATGTATACAAAAGCTATCTCCCCATAAAACAGTTTCAATTGCGGTAGAGCTATGTAATACAGATAATCACATTCTATGAAAATGTGTTTGTCTATCATGTATCCCATGTAATATGAACAATTCATGAGGATCTAATTCTAGTTCATATGATCTAATAGCAGAAGTATCATCCATATGTAAACAATTTAAGAAGTGGTCAATGATACCATTTATTAGTTCCAAAGGTATATATTGAAAATGCAATAGCACATGAAACATGTCAAAGAGGCAATCTCCAATATTGTAATTAAATGATTTACCTCAAAAAATATGATGTTCACTATGAGCATCGTCAATTATTGTATTATTTTCTTGTTCCTTGTTCATAGTCTTCTATTAGTATTGGTTTTTCTAGTGTTCCATCATACTGTCTCTTACATTTATTAAGATTAAATACCATTGCTTTTATGGGGGGCATGGGAGAGGGGGGGACAACTATAGATATATGGTAAAATATGCACCTTATGTTTGTTGATAGTGGAACCTAATTTTTTGAGTCAAATGCATTATTTGAAACACCTGTATAGAAAAAATATATGATTAACTAAATATCTAAGCAAATGACATGGATTGTATAGACAAAAAAAAAAAGTCTAATTATCTTTATTGCATTGTTCATGGTTAATTAGTATAGGCATACTATAATGTGTGTACCTATAGTTAGTTGATATAATAACCTAATTCCAAGTACAATGCACAAGTGCAAGAGGTTGTATAGAAAAAAATGCAAGATAAATTGAATCACTGATAAAATTGCTGCACATAGATTGGATCGAAGAAAAATATAAGATCATGTTAATAACTAATAAAATGAAATATGCAAAAGAAAAAGAAAAAATATATGGAATTTCCTATGAGTCAAAGCTATACACCAAGTAATGGGGAAAATGCTACAAATCAATGTTATCAAAAATTTGCTTTATATGCAACGAACCGTCATTTTGAAATGGTATGAAAGGTAATCAGCCCTATTGATTACAAGCATAGCCAATTGTCAACTCAAGTTCCTCTGCATACAATCTATAGGTTTTTTTATTGTAACAACATTTGGTTCATGCATATGGCCAAAATGTCAAATATGGATTTACATGGGTCAAGTATAGTTTGATTCATTTTGGGAATAAAAACTTAATGGCTAAAAAGTTGTTTTACACTTGTATTTCAAAATTTAATGATACATTTTGTTAAACTTTTCCTAGTTTAATACAAAGGGCTCATTTACATGATAAGATTAGTTGAGTTCAAAAAATAAATTAAGATAACAAATCGTAAACCTTTCTGGTAAGTGAATTGAAGGTTCATTCTTATCTAATAAAACAAAATATGCAAAAGCAAAAGCAAAAAAAGATGACATTTCATATGAGTCAAATCTATACATTAAGTAATACAAAAAACACTACAAATCAATAGTATCAAAAATTTGCATTAAATGCAACAAACCGTCATTTCAAAATGGGCTGAAAGGCAATTAGCCCTATTAATTACAAGCATATCCAACTATCAACTCAAGTTCCTCTGCATACAATCTACAAGGTTTTTTATTGTAACAACACTTGGTTCATGCATACGGCCAAAATGTAAAATCTGGGTTTATACAGGGCAAATACAATCTGATTCATTTTGGAAATAAAGTTTTAATGACTAAAAAGTTTTTTTGTAATAGTATTTCAAAGTTCAATGATACGTTTTGTTAAATGTTTCATAGTCTAGTACAAATGACTCATTTACATGATAAGATTAATTGAGTTCAAAAATAAATTAAGATAACAGATCGTAAGCCTTTTTGTCAACTGAATTGAAAGTTCATTATGCACCAGGAATGTTTTGCCATGACAACATTCAAGCAAAAACATATCTTTAAAGTTCTTGGTTAAAATTTAGTTAGATAAATCATGTAAACCATGTTTCATAACAAGCAAAATCAAACATCTAAATTGATTCCCATATTTTTATATGTAACTCTAAACTATACACCCAAACAAAAGAGATTACACTATCACACTAACTAGCTCTGTTATTTATGTTCTTCAAACCATTAATCTAAACCACAAATTACAAAAGATATCACTAAAACATAATTTACAGTAACATTATTCAAATCTAAAAAATATTTGAATATGTTAGTTCTACCATAACTGCTAAACAACACATGTATATAACTTTGTTTAAATAGTAGCAAGAAAATTACTGAGAAATCCAAATCGAAAGCTTCAAACCACCTGCAGACCAAATCATATTTCCATACACTGATCAAGGTGAGTAAATTATTTCTCTCTCTTATTTTTTTTGGTTTGTCTCAAGGACACACCTCAATTGAAACTGCATTTATTATTCTCGCACAGTTGTATGATATATATATATATATATATATATATATATATATATATATATATATATATATATATATTTATTTTAATTTAATACATAATTTTATTGTTCTAGGCATAAGTACAAATAAATTGAAATTGCAGTTTTTTTTTTTTGCACTAGTCTGATAAAAATGTTATTTTTTAATTGAGATTGCATTTATTTTTTTTGGCACCATTGTATGATTTCTTAATAATGATTTGAAGAAAATAAATGATCTATAAAAAATAAATATATCCAATATATATTGGTTGAAAGGATAAATCTTAAATTTATTATTAATTTTTTTCACGCAAGTAAAATAATTTTCATGTATTTTATTCTTTGAGATTACATTGTTTTCTATAACTTAAATTTATTAATTTTTTTTTATTTATCTCAAAAACATATTTCAATTGAAACTGCATTTATTATTTTTACACAATTATATGATAAGTTTATTTATTTTTTAAATTATAGGCATAATTTTAATATTCCAACCATGTGTTTTAATAAAGAAACTGTAATTATTCTTTTGCACATGTGTATGATAAAAATATTGTAGTTTTTTAATTGAGACTGCATTTATTTTTTTGGCATCACGGTATGAATTCTTTAATAACAATTTGAAGAAAATAAATGATCTTAAAAAAAAAAAATGTTGCTTAGTTGAAACGGATAAATCTTGCTATATTACTATAGCTCCACATTCAATTTGCATTAAACTTTGTGAGTTGTCAGTGTTTTCATTTTTTTTTATGTCACAATATTTAATAGTTTGGTACTCCATAGAGGACTGCATAATTATTGTTTTTAAAATCATGTATTTTGAAAAAATATTAAGAAAATTGTAATATAAGTATTGTCTTATAAATAATATTTACAATTGCATGAAAGCCATATGAATATTTCCAAATAACACTTTTGAGAATATATTTCATTATTTTTGTAGAAAATTTTTAGGAAATTTTTTGAATTATTAAAATCATATGTATTTAAAAAATTGATTGGTTGAAGCAAAAGTGAATTATTAAAAAATGAAACCAATGGACTATATAAGATGATGCCTTTTATCAATTTTAGTTACGATTTATTATTTATTTAGTTATATAATATTTTATAATATATATATTTTTAATAATTTTATTTAAATTTTAAAATTGAAATTATAATGTTTCATTTATAAATATACGAATATAAATATATATTTATATTTTTTTTATTTTTTATTTTTAAATTTAATTTTTTGAAGAATGATGTTTTTAGTTATTAATATTAAATAAATTTTTTGAAGGGGTTCATGTCTTTCATAAAAATGGATAAAAAAATAATGAAAATAAAGTTAAAACCTGGAAAATTAAGTTATACAAAATCCAAAATTAATTAGAAATAATATTGTTAAATAACAATAAAATTGTAGTGAAAAGACAATAAAATAAAGAATAGTGCACCCAACAATTACCAAATGAGACAAAATCTAAAAAAAATAAAAATAAAACAAAAAATATAATGAAAATAAAAGAAGCGTTATTCTTAAGTAACCAATCCTTTTTTGAGAGAGAAGAAATATTCCATGATTTATTGAGTGCTATTGCAAATCTCTTTGGTTACGAAATAAATAGACATCATATATAATTTCTCGATGCATAAAATCAACCGTCAAATTTAACACCTGCCATGTTAAGCATATGAATTATTAAATCATTATTTTGCACTCAAACATGTTACTCAGATTGGTTGATATGTAAAGAATGCTTACACTTTATATGATGCATAATGATCCGTTTCCAATTTAAAAAATTGATTTGAGGTGGACGGAAGGAAATTGGACAAAAGTGGGACGAAAGGAATCCATAATACGGACCAAAAGTGTTCCAATATAATAATAGAGAAATAGCGACCAAATCCATGGAATTCTTTAATCATTTTTCTATGACGGTAGATGCGAAAGGGAAGGCTTGTCCATGGAACAACATTCATACTTTATATTCTCATTAAAGAAAAATATATAAATATATTATTTACGGTCATATTGATTGACCTGAATGAGTTATTTCTCGTCAATGACAATGGGAAACTTGCTCTACAAGAAGTTTATGATGTGTGGTTTGAATCATTGAAATTTTGGTATATTTATAAATATTATTGTAATATATAATTTTTTATTTTTATATGATAAAGGTGTTATGTATTAAGTTTATGTAAGAGTTATGTATAAAAGTGATTGAACAAAAATGAAAATATTCAAATCAAAAAGTAAATAAAATATTTTAAAATTTATAAAAATAAAATAAAATGATATAAACTTCTACTCTTAATTAAATTAAATCAAAAAAATTATATTATAAATATGTTAACATATCAATTTGGGGACTTGCATTTGTCTTCCAATTTAATTATACGTTATTTTGCTTATTTATGCAATAAGAATTCGGTATCTTCACTTTGCATAACTAGCATATATGAGGAGTATGCAAGTTATGAAAGTAAAGTCTTTCAAGATAAATGTGTTAAAGAAATTATTACAAAAGATATATATTGAGATTCAATTTTCTGAGAACATCCTTAAAAAAAACACAACAAAAATATAAAATATATATGATGAGACCTTGTGTCAAACAATTCTCCAACAATCAGCTAGGAAACAGGCCATATGAACCGAAAAAGAGTTTTTATTCTAGTTTAATGCAATCAATATCAAAGTAGCCTTTGTCCTCTACGATGACAAATCCATGCTCTTTTTCTATAAAATCCAAGGTTTCCTCTTGTAACAGGGCATATGTGTAAAAGGAAAGGATTTTGGGCAATAAAAAAGAGTGAAGATAGAGTACAATGACAAAAGATTTTTCATTTAAAAAAAAGGCCTAATGTGTGTTATAAGTAAAGTTCAAATCTCCCCATAGTATATTCTATACCAAATAAGAGACGCCACCATGAATCAAAAAAATTATAGCAGTGTTATGGTAGTGTAGATTTAGATTTTACAATTAAAATGATTTGAATTATCTTAGTTTACCTGTGGAAACTTAAAATAAATCTCATTTTATCTTATATTCCCTGCAACGACATTTGCAATAATAAACAAAGCCAATGAAAAATAGACAACAAGCGCGCTAATTTTGATAGTTGTCACAAAAGAGCACTCCATGATCTCCATTTCCTCTATCATGACCCACAAATCATCCTTGGAAATTCTAACCACCACAAAATCACCATTAATCGAATAAATCGCCTGTACAACATCATTTTCAATAGACTTATCCAAAAAGCGTAAATTGAATGTTATATTTTTGTTCAAAATGTGTTCTACAAAGATTGGAATAACTAGGAGAATTTGTGTCGGTGATTGTAAAAGCTTGTTCCCAAGCACTACCAGCGCGACTCTAGCTTCTACTTTACTTAAAATGGTATGTTTTCTTTGATTAATTTTTTTCTTGGGAGAGTGATTTTTTGCCATTAATTTATGCATGTCTATGCAATAATGAAGATGAACCAGGGTTTGAATCAATAGGTATAAAGGAGAACAAAGCAGATAGTTGGGCAATAACAGTGCCTTGATTGACGTGGCAATCAAGCCAGAGCACATATGAACTAGAAATAGTGGCATGGGTACTGCTCGTTATTGATAGTATTAAGACGATTATCATGACTATGATTACAATTTCTTTGATTCATGTGAAGAGATGAATAACTTAAATTTTTTTTAACCAATCGATGTGCAGGGAAATAATATTTTATGTTAAAAGTTAATCAATCTGCAACTTACCTATGCACAAATTTTACATATTTGAAAGCAAAAAAAAAGGCAATCCAATTGGTTGAGATAACAAAGTTTAATAAATAGTTACAACAAAATGAAGCCAAGAGTTCTCCCATATATTATTCATAATATATATGATTAAATATATAATATCAATATTAAATTATTATATATATAATGTTCTTAATATAATAATCTAATAAAAATATTAGTATTTTAATATATTTATAATTATAATAGAATATTTTTTAATTTATTTAAATACTTGAAAATTTTATTGATATCAATAAAAATTAAGAAGGTAGTTTATAAAGATAACAAGAAGCTAGCTTTTATAAAAATCTAACTTTCTAAATTCGACTTTGAGAATTTAATTTAATCATACTTTCTAAAAGAGCAAGTGTTCTTTTAGCAAGTTCAAGGAATTTACATGCAAGTCTATCTATTAAGTATGCTTTTTTTTAAAATGATTTACATGCATGATGCATGCAATCCCAAGTAACTTGTTTATAAATCCATGCATGTTTTTTTTATAATGTCTTCTAATTATATTATCTACTTGTTTTCAGAGATACTTTCCATATTTATTTTTTTATCGTTTGAGTGAGATTGAAGTTTGAAGTTCGCCAGCCAATTTGCTACTCGATTTCCTTTCCCTAGGGTATGCTTTAGATTCACTCCCTCAAAATAGTTCCAATTTTTTTTCACTTATTCGATTATTCATTTAGTTCCATAATTGAGGTTTTTGTTATTATCCATGGATTTGATTACTAAGAATGAATCCCATTCTATTGTGATGTTCTTAATCTTTTCATCTAAAGCCAGCTTCATCCCTAGAATAAGGCCCTCAACTTCTACTATACTGTTTGTGTTGATTTTGGTATAGATGGTTGTATATCCTATTACTTGACCCTTATGATTTATTATACTAGCCCCTATGCCTGACTCCCGTGGGTTGTGTTTTGATGCCCCATCAAAATTCACTTTATACCACCCCTGTTTCGGAGGTGTTCATTTGACATTTTTCCTATCATTTATTTTTCCTACTTTTTACTTGGTTTCATAGTTTCATAAATATTTATGATTGTTTCCTAGTTTTGAAGGATTTTAATTTCTTTCAAATTGGCCTCCTTATTTTTTAAGTACTTTGAGGAGAGGGAAATATGACTGATACAAACTTTTAGTTCCATCTAGACTTTCTTTAGGGGCTTGTGCCTGCCATTATTCTCGAAGCTTATGGTTTTCTATTTAATCTAAGCTTTCCATGTTAGAAGACTTGGTATCATTTTCCATATGTCTTTTAAAATGATTAGCTTCTTATTGCACCACCACACTCTGAGGTGATCTGAGAGATTGTCATTTAGAGCTCAACTCAAGTTATACTTGTTTAGAAACTTATTCTAAAGCCTCGAGGTATAGTTACAGTGAAGAAGAAGGTGCTCAACACTCTCTTCATTGTTGTAGCACAGAACACATCATGGCGGTCCTTGGAATCCTTTCTTTTTCAGATTTTATCACGTTATAATCTTTCTATGTGGCCAACCATAGAAAGGCTTTTGCCTTTGGCCATACTTTTGAGCTCCAAATTCTACTCCATTCAATTTTTTCTAAGGCACATGGATGGGTTACTATATGTTCTTCATATCTTTATAAAAAATTGATTTTATCGGACGGAAGGAAATTGGACAAAAGTGGGACGAAAGGAATCCTTAATACAAACGGTCTAGTCATGTATGAGGGGGTGATAAGTTCAAAATTTCAACATGGCAAGGTTGGTTGATGTAGTCAAAATTATCAAGGAAATTTTGTCACAAAATACGTGAATGTGTAGGTTAAAATGACCAACATCAAGGTGGACATGGTTAGATGGGTTGGTCAAAGAAGGGTAATCTCTGATAGGTTCAATTCTAATTTGGTAAAGAATAGGTGATCTACCAAAAGGTTAGCATCGATGTAGGGTGCATCAAAATAGTTTGAAAATAAGGTGGGGGATCCTAACCATTGATAGTTAGGGTTTTTCCCTAGGTCAACCATTGATGGTCACCCTAACCATTGATGGTCAAGAAGAAACCCTAAAAGTTAGAAGATGAAAAGTAAAACATAATGTCATTGTTACCATTTGACTTTTGGCATGTTTTGCTCTGGGTGCTTTGTGTAATTTTTTTTTTGTTGCTGTGCTTGCTTAGGTGGATTGGTGTGATTGGGTGATCAAGTGTTTGATAAGAGTGATTGGAAAGAAGCTAGATGAGGACATAATTGAGTGGTGGTAAAAGGGATTTTACCACACCAATGATCATGGAATGAGGTAGGTGATGTGTTGAATTAGATAAGATAGTGGAATTTATTGTGTTGAATATGAATTTGAGAGGGATAGGGTGTGGTTAGTGTTTTAGGTAGGGCTTTAAACAAGTTGTGATAAAATGAAACCCTATTTTAGGATTTTTTGAATGTGAGAAAATGAGGGAGGGTAATGGTGATTGGAAGGGTATTGAGGATTGGTAATAGGTTATTGATTTTATCGGACGGAAGGAAATTGGACAAAAGTGGGACGAAAGGAATCCTTAATACGGACCAAAAGTGTTCCAATATAATAATAGAGAAATAGCGACCAAATCCATGGAATTCTTTAATCATTTTTCTATGACGGTAGATGCGAAAGGGAAGGCTTGTCCATGGAACAACATTCATACTTTATGTTCTCATTAAATAAAAATATATAAATAGATCATTTATGGTCATACTGCCCTGAATGAGTTATTTCTCGTCAATGACAATGGGAAACTTGCTCTACAAGAAGTTTATGATGTGTGGTTTTAATCATTTGAAATTTTGGTATATTTATAAATATTATTGTAATATATAATTTTTTATTTTTATATGATAAAGGTGTTAATTATTAAGTTTATGTAGAAGTTATGTATAAAGGTGATTGAACAAAAATGAAAATATTCAAATTAAAAATTAAAAAAAATATTTTAAAATTTATAAAGAAATTTTAAAATGATATAAAATTCCACTCTTAATTAAATTAAATCAAAAAACTTATATTACAAATATGTTAACATATCAATTTGGGGACTTACATTTGTTCATTGTGCTTATTAATGCAATAAGAACTCGGTATATTCACTTTGCATAACTAGCTTATTTGAGGAGTATGCAAGTTATGAGAGTAGACTCTTTCAAGATAAATGTGTTAAAGAAATTATTACAAAAGATATATATTGAGATTCAATTTTCCGAAAGTATCCTTAAAAAAAACAACAAAAATATAAAATATTTATGATGAGACGTTTTATCAAGCAATTATCTGACAGTCAGCTAAGAAACAAGGCATATGAACCAAAAAAGAGTTTTCATGCTAGTTTAATGCAATCAGTATCAAAGTAGCCTTTGTCATCTACAACGACAATCCATGCTCTTTTTCTATAATATCTAGGCTTTCCTCTTGTAACAAGGCATATGTGTAAAAGGAAAGGATTTTGAGCAATAAAAGAGAGTGAAGATAGAGTAAAATGACAAAAGATTTCTAATTTTAAAAAAAGGCCTAATACATGTTACAAGTAAAGTTCAAATCTCCCTATGGCATATTCTATACCAAGTAAGAGATGCCACCATGAATCAAAAAGCGGTGTAGATTTAGATTTTACAATCAAAATGATTTGAATTATCTTAGTTTACCTGCATAACCTTAAAATAAATCTCATTTTATCTTATATTACCTGTAATGATGTCTATAATGATAGACAAAGCTAATGAAGAATAGACAACAAGCACGCTAATTTTAATAGTTACCACAAAGGAGCACTCCATGACCTCCATTTCCTCTATCATGACCCACAAATTATCCTTAAAAATCCTAACCACCACAAAATCGTCATTAATTGAATAAATCACCTCTGCAACAACCTATGCAATAGCCTTATCTCCAAAGTGTAAATTGAGTGCTATATTTTCATTTAAAATGTGTTCTACGAAGATTGGAATAATTGGGAGAATTTATGCCAGTGATTGTAAAAGCTTGCTCATGAGCACTACCAGCATGACTGTGGCTTCTACTTGGCTTTAAAAATGGTTCATTTTCTTTGACTAAATTTTTGCCTAGGGGAGTGTTTTTTTGCCATTAATTTTTGCATGTTTTTACAATGATGAAGATGAATCAAGCTTCAAAGTAATAGGTATAAAGGAAAACAAAGAAGATAATTGGTCAGTAATAGTGCCTTGATTGATGAGGCAATCAAGCCAGAGTGCATATGGACTACAAATAATGGCATGGGGATTTCTCACTACTGATAGCATTAAAATGATTATCATGATTATGATTTACAATTTCCTTGATTCACATGAAGACATGAATAACTTAAAAGTTTTTTAGTGAATTGATGTGCAAGAAAAATAATATTTTATGTTTACAGTTAATCAATCTGAAACTACCTATGCACAAATTTTACATATTTGAAAGCATAAAAAATAGGCAATTTGATTGGTTGAGATAACAAAGTTTAATAAATAATTACAACAAAATGAAGCCAAAAGTTATCCCTTCAGGACTAATAATATATATGATGAAATATATAATATCAATATTATTATTATTATTATTATATATATAATGTATTAATATAATAATTTAATATAGATATTAGTATTTTAATAAATTTATAATTATAATATAATATTTAATTAAATAATTGAAAATTTTATTGATATCAATAAAAATCAAGAAGGCAACTTACAAAGACAACAAGAAGCTAGCTTTTATAAAAATCTAACTATCTAAATTCTACCTTGAGAATTTAGCCTAATCATACCTTTTGAGAAGAGCCACTGTTCTTTTAGCAAGTTCAAGGAATTTGCATGCAAGTCTATCTATTAAGTAAGCTTTCTAAAAATGACTTGGATGCATGATGCATGCAATCCCAAGTAACTTGTTTAGAAATATGTGCATTCTTTTTTTGTAATTTATTCTAATGATTTTATCTACTTGTTCTCGGAGATACTTTCCATGTTTTATTTTTTATGTTTTGAGTGGGATTGAAGCCTGAAATTTGCCAACCAATCCACTACTCGATTTACTTCTCTCTGGGGTATGCTTTAGATTCACTCCCTCAAAACAGTTCTGAAGTTTTTTCACTTATTTGATTATCTATTTAATTCTCCAATTGAGGTTTTAGTTTTTATCCATGGCTCTGCGAACCATGAACAAATCCCATTCTATCGTGGTGTTCTAAATCTTTTCTTGTGAAGCCAACTTCATCTCTATAATAAGGCCCTCAGCTTCTATTATATTTTTTGTGTTGATTATGGTATAGATGGTTGTAAAGGTTATTACTTGATCCCTGTGATTTATTGTAACCTCCCTTGTGCTTGAATCTCCTAGGTTATGTTTTGATGCCCCATCAAAATTCACTTTATACCACCCCTATTCTAGAGGTGCTTATTTAATGTTTTTCCTCGTCATTTATTTTTCCTTATTTTTGCTTGGTTTCATAGCTTCATAGATATTTATGACCATTCCCTAATTTTGAAGGATTTTAATTTCTTCTGAATTTGCCTCCTTATTTTTCAACTACTTTGAGGAGAGGGAAATCTGACTAATACAAACTTCCAGTTTCATCTAGACTTTCTCTAGGGGCTTATGCTTGCCATTGTTATTGAAGTTCTGGTGTTCTATTCAATCTAGGCTTTCCATGTTAGAATACTTGGTCCCTTTTCCCATATGTTGCTTAAAATGTTTAGCTTCTTATTGCACTGCCACACTTTGAAGTGATCTGTGAGATTATAATTCAGAGTCCAGCTCAAGTTATACTTGTTTAGAAACTTATTCTAAAGCCCCGAGGTATAGCTATAATGAAGAAGAAGGTGCTCAACAATATCTTCATTATTTTAGCATAAAACACATCATGATGGTCCTTGGAAACCTTTCTTTTAAAAAAATTCTCTTGTTAAAATATTTATATGTGTGGCCAACCATAGAAAGTCTTTCGCCTTCAGCCATTATTTTGAGCTCTAAATTCTACTCCATTCAAAAAAATTTAAGGCATAGGGTGTAACAAAATGTTACACCAAAACCTTGAGGTGTTAGTGAAATCCACCCATTAGGATCATAACATCTCACCATGTTTTTGAAGCCTAGACTCTAGAATGGATTTACACTCATACACTAGGATCCCTCACATGTATGAGCCTCAGATGAACATTGCCATGTCAGCATAGCCACCCATTATATGACTTGAACCCAAGTGGAGGCTCTGATACCAAATCTAACAAACCGTTATAACAAACCTCGAGGTGTTAGTGAAATCCACCCATTAAGATCATAACATAGGGATGGGTTACTATCTTATCTTTGTATCCTTGTTTTACTGAGTAGACACCTATACCCTTTCTATTCTAGTTTGGTGAGTATTTTCCCAAGATCCAAGGAAATCGAAAGCCTTATAGGATGCCATTTATAATATTTTGGAATTTATTTTATGTTCTATCGACATTTTGAAAAAAATTCTAAGTGAAGATTTTGTAATCTTGCTCTACATTTTTAGTTTAATAATATTTCACTTTGTGTCCCCATTGCCTTATACTTTCTTCAGGCTAATACCATCTAAGCTCATTTCCAGTATTAGGGGCTTTTTGGTGATCCATTTGTCCTCCCAAATGTCTATTGTTTCCCTAGTTTTCACATTATAGAAAAATCATTTCAAAATAATCCCTCTTACTTTCTTCATACTATTTCAAATAGCAGATCCAACAGGGAGCTTTTTTGTCGTGAAGATTATTTATGGCTTCCTTTAGTTGAGATATTTTTATCTTAACAAGCTACTCCATCTTGCAAAGGAATTATCTCCCATTCTCCATATTAGTCTGGCTACGAAGGATAGGTTAATCTTGTTAAAGTTACTTATTCTTTCCCACATGTATGATCGGTTTGTAGATTTTATCCCAAACGAGAAGAGGTAATTTGGCCTTGTCTCATGTTCCTTGCCAGAGAACATTTCTAAGAATTTTATTCATCTCGCTCAAGATTTTTTAGGGAAACTTCAAGAAAGAGAACCAATAGATTACTATGGCTTACAACACTATCTTTATCAGAATGATTTGTCCTACGTATGTCAATTTATTCTCTTTCCAACTACTTAGCTTCCTCATCATCTTCTTAGTGACTTTGTTCCAAATCTTCTTCTTTCCACTACCTTTGAAGAGTGATAAACACAAATAATTATCTGGTAAAGATACCTTATCCAAGCCCAAGATCATGATGAAGAAGGATTACAAATTAGGGGAAACATTGATAAAGAACATCTTGGATTTACTTCTATTTATTGATTGACCTTACATTTTTTCATATCTGCCAAATAAATCCCTTATTTCTCTAACCTCTTACTGAGTTGGGCTAGAAAAAAGCATAGTATCATCCATAAATTGGAGATGAGAGTGGGAAGTTCCTCTAGTTATTGCTTTCAACTCTTTAATCATTTTTTCATCTCTTAGGTACTTAATGTGTCATCCTAAGGCCTTTGCCATTAGGATGAAGAGATAGGGGGAGATAGAATCTCCTTATCTAAGCCCCCTTGATGAGGATAAATACCCTTTTATGGATCCATTGATCATCACTAAGAACTTGGATGAGGAATAATAGCTCTGAATCCTTCTTCTTCATTCTAGACTCATCTTGAAATTTTGGATCACTTAATCTATAAATGACTAATTAGCTTTATCATAGGCCTTGGATATGTCTAGTTTAATCAATATTCCTTGCCTCATACTAGCATGTAAGGAATGGATGTTTTCATGGGCAAAGATGATATCCTCTTTGATTTATCTTCTGTTGATGAAGCCCCCTTATTCCTCTAAATTAAGCTTTGGAAGGATTATTTTTAGCCAGTTAACAATGATTTTAGAAATGATCTTATAAATTGTCTTACACAAAGAAGTCGATTGAAAGTCTTATAGGGTTCTGCTTTCATATTTTTAGGGATGAAAATGAGGAATTTAGAGTTGAATGCTTTCAACATTCCTTTAGAATCCTTGGATTGTTTTACCACTTCCTTGATTTATTCCCCTTATGAAATCCAAGAAGTGTTGAAAGAAGAGAGTCAATAACCCATATGAGCTCAAAGAATGGTTACCTGCCATCTCGAATACCACTCTCTTTATTTCTTCAAGAGAGATATCCTCCATCAGACTTTAATTTTCCATCTAAGTGACTAGTTGAGGGATTTAAATCCAAATGGATTCTTGGTCTTCCTGATTCCCCTCATCATCCTAATTTAACATGTATTCATAGTACCTCACCAATTCCTCTTTTATTTCCATGGGATCTTCCCTATTAGTACCTTTTAGAGTTTCTAATTTACAAATGTAGTTCTTTTATCTTTTGATTTTGCATGATAGGTGGAAGAAATTGGTGTTACAATCCCCCTCCTTCAGTGATATTATGCTAGATTTTTCTTTCCATTAGATTTCCTCCTTTTTATAGGAATATTTTAGTTTCATTGCTATCTCCTCCTCTACCTCAAGTATATATATGGAGTTCTGTCCTTCCATTCCCATTTCATAGATCTCTCCATTTCTCATTCTTAACTCTTTTTTAACCTAAAAGTGTTTCTAAATATGAGTCGATTCCATCTTTTCAAGACATTTTTGAGCTCTTTCAATTTTTGAGAAAAGATATACATCTTCATCCCATATCTATTATTTGAGTCTTTCCATTGTTGGGTCATAAAATCATCTAAGTTTGGATGCTCCAACCACATATTCTTGAACCTAAAGGGAGCTCTAACTGGATATTTATTTTACATAAGATAAAGGGATACCAACCAATGATCTGACCAAAAAGATTTGAACACCTCAGTTTCTAGGATGTTATTATTCTTAGTCCACTTTCTCGAGACTATAAATCTATAAAGTCTTTCCAAGATCAAGTTCTTTCCTCACCTTATTTTACTTCAAGTGAACCATCCTCATTTAGTTTTGATATCACATAATTCCACCCTCTCCACAAATTTGTATAAAGTCGGGCAATTCTTATTTCTCACATTCCCTCCCTTCTTATCTGAGGCATCCATTCTTGCATTAAAGAACCCCAACCCCAATGATCCAAAAAGTGTTCTCTTATGCTTTGATTTTGGCCTCCAACTATTCCCAAGCTAGTTCTCTTTCTTCCTTGTTCTGAGAACCATAAATGTTTGCCAAAAAAACTTAGATCCAATCTCAATGAGAATATTTTACATATTAGGAATTGATTATGGGACTAGATGATATCTATATTAATTGAGTTTGGGCCCCATAGGAGAGTTGTGCCTCCTTCCATACAAGTGGCATCACTCCATACCATTTCCCTTCTAAGACTTCTTAATAGACTCTTACTATGATCTTCCAAATTTTCCAACTTCATTTCTTCCATAGCATTACCACTCATGGGTTATGTTTCTTTATATGTTCCCTCAATGTTATCTTTTAGGATAGGGCATTAGGACCCCTTATGTTCTATGAGATGATTTGAATTGAGGAGGATTATTTTGATTGGTGATCACCAAGAGGGTATTTACTTGTGTTTGGGTCCCTACCTTAATAGCCTCCATAGCTTCTTTGTTCCTCTTCTTATTTTTGCTCAGTCTCCCTCTCCTCGTCTTTCCAAAGTTTCCTTTATGGTTAAGATTTAGAGTTTACGTCATTATCATGATGTCCTCATCCATGTATGAATTTGTTTCATTTTCCTCATCCAAGATTGTCCAACTTTCTTTGTGATTTGGGACTTTTGTTGTGTTATATCATTTTTATTTGTTTACCTGTGACCATTTTTTCTTTTTCTTGTCCAAGTTTCTTGTGCCTAGCTCTTTGAGTAGGTTATCTAGATCCTCTTTAAATCAATAATATGGTATGATGTATTCCATCTCCATGTTGTTGTGTTTATCTCAGGGTTGAGTTTATAGAACAAAATTTAATCCTTCTGTTTGGATGATTTTTTCATTGATTCCTTTTATTCTTTCTTTTAACACATATTTTTTCATTCTTTTATTCTTATTCTTAATAGTATTTTTTTTCTTGATTGGATGAATCCCTCTAAATGTTTATATATTATTCAAGAATTTTTTATATGGTGTTGTTTGTCTATAATGTTGGGCATTATCTGATTAAATTTCCATATTCATGACACCTTCTGCAGTGAAATGGGATGCTCTCATAGTCTAGATCTTGAATCCACTCCATTTCCCCTACTTTCATAGTGATGTTCTTTGGTAGGGGTTGTGTGCTTGATCTAACTCCACACATATTCTAGGGTATCTAGATAAGCCTTTGACATGATGGGGTTTTTATATATCTATAGGTTTATCAATATTATTAATAATAGTTTTGAATACATACATAGACAAAAATTATTGTGGAAGAGTGTACATTCGAATCCAGATAGGTGTTGTATTTAGGAATTGTTCTGTTGGTTTGAAAGCTTCATGAACAATCATGTATTCCTAAATAAGTACAACACTCCTATGAATACCTTATATATATTCAATTCATAGTAAAATATTCCTATTTATTACCCTTTGAAACATTCTTTGAGCTCATACTCTTTGTTTGTCTTCTAGTTCCTTCTAGACTATGCATGCAATTCTTCTAGAGAAAGTTATTTTCCCATGAATTATGAATCAAGATCCTACCATGAAAACCCATTATATTCTTATTGATTTTTATTATATCTAACATGGCTATTGGTTTCTCCATAGCTACTTGCATGCATGATATTGTTGCACCATTTACCAAATCCTGTAGCTTCTTCTTACCAGCCACTTTCATTGAGGCATTAATATCCTCCTATGAGACAAAGGGTTGATGCTACAACCACCATATGCTTAAAGGAGGGTTTTAGGGGGTGAATAAATCTCCCTTGGAGGATTCATCTTGTATCCCACCAGTATGTCCAGATTCCTTGTCTAGATCAATTTGCATGAAAAATCTAAAAACCTGAGGGAAGCTTCAAACCCTAGTAGAGCTCATTTTGAATCTCATTATCATTCAATTATAATAGAATGATATATTATATAATAATTTATAATATTATTATATTATATATATTTATAATTATTAGTAATATAATATATTAATTATTTATCATTCAATTATAATAGAACTATATATTATATAATAATTTATAATATGATTATATTATATTATATTATATTATATTATATTATATATATTTGTGATTATTATTAATATAATAATAATCATAATAGTAATAATAATAATAATATGGTGTATTAGTCAAGAGGCTTGGTCGTGTTCACCCTAAACATGTTCAAATGTTGTTAGGCATGTAAGGTCAATTATGGTTGTAGGTGATGTTAGTGACACTGGTGATGGTTGTATGTTTGGTATGGATTTTTTTAGTGTTGAATCTTCATTAATTCATGAATATTCAATTTTTATAAGTTGACGTTTGGTGATTTTATGGGGTAGCGAATAGTGCAGGATCACTTATTTTTTTAAATAAAATTTCCCCTATAAATGTATATCATCAACACCAAGAAAGTCATTTTAGGGGCATTTTCCAGTATATACAATATTAAACTTTATGTAACTAGCAGGAAGGTGACTGCATCATACAATCGAGTGATGATAAGAAGGTATAAGACGATTACAACAAGTTGTCGAGCAACTACAACAAGTTACCATTTTTTTGTAGTGTTGATTTGATGGATTATGCTGATTATTAAGGCATAAAATAATATTAAAACACACACACACACACACACACACACACACACACACACACACACACACACACGTTTGGATTCTTCTTGAAAAGTTATGCAATTTCAAAAAAAATCATCACAATCTAAGTCCGTATGTAAAAGTTATGGCCTTCAAAAGTTAGTGATTCGATGTTGGACTTATAATCAAATGACTACATAATATAGATAGATTATTTAATGATATAGATGCATGTCTACATCATGTAGATATTCATCTTCATGATGTGGGCATGCATTTGCATCATGCAGTCATTTGTCCACAAGTCTAATGTTGAATTGCTACCTTTCAGGGGCTATAACTTTTGCATACAGACTCTAATTATGATGTTTTTTATGAAATTACATAAATTTGCAAGAGGAATCAAAATATACAATAATATTTAGGTTTTGGAAATTTTATGCATAAAACCTCGATTCTCCATGTTCTATCACCTAGATCCATAAATGATTGCATCATGTTGTCCCCTGACTGCATGATGCAATTACCTGACTACATCATGCCATCACCTAATTGCATCATGCCATCTCTAAACTACATCATGTCATCACTCGATTTCATATGCCATCACCCGATTGCATGATGTTGTCAGGGAATCACATAGTCGTCAAGTTGATATGCACATAGTGGAGTCAGGTCAGTCTACTCCCATTATCCTAGCATAGCTTGCCTCCAAGATTTTGAACTTGGGTATCCTCTTGGTAAGTGCCAAGAACTTACCAATCCACCCAACCCTTAGGACTTTATACAATTTATATCTATAAGATGGAAGGAAATTGGAATAAAATAAGATGAAAGTCATCCTAAATATAAACCCAAAAAAAGTATTCTAATATCATAGAGAAATAACAAGACTAATGACCAAATCTACAAAAATTATCCTAAAATTAGGTAATTTTTCATACATTTTATATTGTGTCTATAAATTATATGATATAATACCATCTTTCATTGAATCCCCCAACCACAACCCATTAATACTCTCTATCAAATTAAGCTCCAACTTATTTAATTGCTTAATATTTCATAATAAATCTATCCTTAAAGATTCATTTAATATTTTAGAATTTACATTGTATTGGTCCATTTACAAATAGGATGATGCCTTTATCAATTTGAACTACTAAAACTTATTTAGTTATATAACATTACATAATAATTAGAATTTAATTTTGGTAGACCATTCAAAATTTCAAAAAAAAATATAAATATATTTATATATATATATATATATATGTTTTTGAAGATTCTTTTTAATTATTAACAAATAATTATTTTAAAAGGGCTTATCTCCTTTATAGAAATAAATAGAAAAATAATACAAAGAAAGTAATAATAAAAAAACAAGTTTTATGAGCTCTAAAATTAATTAGAAATAATATTGTTAAACAACAACAAAATTGTAGTAGAAAAGATAATAAAACAAAGAACATCATATTAGACAATAAATATATGGGATAAAGTGTTAGGAAAAAAATTGAAATTAAAAAAAAAAGTTAAAAATTAAGATGAAAATAAGAGAAAAGAGTTATTTTGAAATAATTATCAATCTTTTTTTTTAAGAAAAAAAAATCTTCCATAATTTGAGTCATTGCAAATTACTTTTACTGTTAAATAAATAAATGTTATAAAAAATTATTCTACACACAAAATCGATCATCAAATTTAACCCAAAATTAAACATATAAATTATTAATTCATCATTTTGCAATGTAAGACAAGTTACTTAAATTGCTTGATACGCAAAATAATGTTTCCAATTTAAATCTACGATAATACGTTCCCAATTAAAAAAATAAGAATTGCGGTGGACGGAAAGTAATTAATTGGACAAAGTGGGAGGAAAGCAATCCAAAATATGGACAAAAAAGTGCTCCAATATAATAATTTTTGTAAAATGGAAGAACATGAATATGTTTCATTTATACTTTATATTCTCATGAAAACTTAAAGATAGTTCTTTGTGGTTGGGAAACTTGTTTTACAAGTAGTTTATGATTTATTTATTTATAAATTATTAATTTAAATTAAGTATTGTTGATATGTTTTTAAATATTTAAGGTTTTTATTTTTCGATATATATTTTTTTTTCAATTTTTTTTTTTTTTTTTTTTCATTTTTTTATATCATAGAATTTATATGAGAAGTGTCTCAATGTTTATGGTTTTTGTATAAGTATTATGATGCTTTTTAAATTTTTTTTGGTCTCTATTTAGTTAAAGTGTACTTATTTTCTCTATCTCACCTTCTTCACTTTTTATTCGTTGGATGTTGCTTCACACATCAACATAGTTTTAATTTGAATTTATCTCATCTAAGTTTAAATGGTGCTAGGTATGTTAGGTCGGTTGTGATCATAGATGATATTGGTTATGTTAGTGATGTTGGTGATGGTTGTATATGCAGCTTGTAGGGGGATCTGGACTTCTCCTTTGTGTCAAAGACTTGTTTATTAGTTCTAATCAAAAGTTGGCCCATTTAGCTTAATAAATAAACTAAAATAAAAATGATATTAGATTAATCTTTCTAAAGACCCGAGATTAAGTAGCTAAAAATATTATCCATTAAATACATTATGTGGAGAGTAATTTTGACAAAGACACTCCACCTTAGTAATGAATTTGACATATTGAAGTTTGTTATGTGTGTGAAACAAGTTATATTTGAATGTAGATATGCTTAGTTTCAGAAATGGTCGAATAAGATGAAATGGAGATAACTAACTCTTTAAAAACATCATAACATGTCAAAATACAAGGCATCTGGTAGTCCAAGGGTTATGTCGTACAATTCTCAAATTTTACATTTGAAAGGTAATTTAATTTAATTGTCGTAAGCATTAATGTTTTTTGGCATTTATCGATATGCTATCAAAAATATGAAAATAAATATTTATCACAGTGTTTTAAAGAGAAATACTTTTTTTCAAATAACTATACATTGTTTATTTATTTGTATTTGTGATTTTCTTCTAGTTAAACCTTGAGCAAATTGAACTTATTGAAAAACAAAATCTTACCAATATCGATATCAACAATGTACGTGTCATGATCACAGAGATCAAAGACATATGTTTGAGTAATGCCTACCTATACATATCATTATGTAAACAAGGGGGGAAAAACTTTAACAAAATAAATAGTATCTAAAATAACTCTCTATATAAAAGCAATTCAACTAGATGTTAGACGAAAATGAACTTGAATTAATTAAAATATTTGATAAAAAAATACTTTGACATAAATTATTATACAAGTTATATCTATGATAACGTGTTTCCAATTTAAAATGTTAAAGTTGAGATGGAGGGAAAAAAATGAAATAAAGGGAGACAAAAGTCATCCTTAATATGGACCCAAAAAAACTTAAAAAAATAATATTCTAATATAATAGAGAAATAAGAAAACTAATTATCAAATCCACGAAAATGAATTTGAAATTAATTTATATTTCTGAATGAAATTCCTCACCACAACCCCATTAATACCTTTTTATCAATTTAAGTTTTAACTTATTTAATTGCTTAATATTTCACAATAAATCCATCTTTAATAATTCTTCTAATATTTTAGAATTCGAATTGCAACGACCCATTTACAAATTCGATAATATTTATATTAATTTCAACTACAACTTATTTAGTTCTATAATATTTTATAATTATTATTTTTCATAATTTTATTTAAAATTTAATATTTTATTTATAAATATACAAATATAAATATAAATATATATTTTTATTTTTATTTTAAATAAATTATTCTAATTTTTAAAAAATAACATTTTTATTTATTAATAGTTAATAAGAATTTTGAAAAGGCCCATCTCTTTTATAAAAATATATAGAAAAATAAATTCTAAAATTCCAAACGTAATTAAAAATAGCATTATTAAATAACAATAAAATTGTAATAGAAAAACAATAAAATAAAGAACGGTGCACCAAACAATTAAAATATGGGATAGTCTTTTAAAAAAATTAAATAAAAAAATTTTAAAAAAAAGAAAAGGGTTAAACAATAAAACAAAAATAAGAGAAAAACTTTGTTCTTGAACAGCTACCAACCATACCCTTTCCCAGAAGTTTAGATTTCTATGGTTAAATGAATAAATATCATCCATAATTTCTGGATGTATAAAATCAATTGTCAAATTTAACAACTGCCATATGAAGCATATAAATTATTAATTCATTGTTCTGCACTCAAATTGCTTGCACTTTATATGTATAATGTCCAATTAAAAAAAATTGATTTTATCGGACGGAAGGAAATTGGACAAAAGTGGGAATCCTTAGTATGCACAAAAAGTGTTCCAATATAATAGACAAATAGCGACGAAATCCATGGAACTGGGCCCATATTATTAAATAATAATTTTTATATCATGAAGATAGATGTGAAAGGGAAGGCTTGTCCATGGAAATGGATGGAGTACCTACTTTATATTCGCATTAAAGAAAAATATATAAATAGATTCTTTATGGTCATATTGACTCGAACGAGATATTTCTGGTCACTCAGAATAGAAAACTTGGTCTACAAGTTGTTTATGATGTGTGGTTTGAATAATCATTATATTATTATTTATATGGAGGTAAGACATTGAAATTTTGGTATTCAATATAAAATTTAAATTATATATAAATATTATTATAATATATAATTTTTTATTTTTATAGCATAAGTGTTAGGATAAATAAAATTGATATTACATGTTAAGATCAATAAGCTATACTGAACAGTTTAAGTAAATAATGTGGAATAAATAAGTTATTAAATATAAGAGATAAGAAGGAACATATTATATTGCAATGTGTAAAGAAAAACTGTGGGGTAAATGGCAGCTTTCAAACTTCATATTAATGTCAACAACTCTTCTTTTACAACAACTCCTCTAGCAATTCCTTTCAGTGCTTACAAACCAAGCAGTTAGATGAGTTAAGCATATAAAGCCTCCAAGCTCTAACCTCCAACCTCAAGGATAACCATGCTTACAACAAAGCATACAATGCATTTAGGTGAGCCAAGGTTACATAGCCTCCAGGGTCTACCTCTAAGCATTCATACAATACTTACACATAAAGCATTTAGGTGAGCCAAGCAACATGGCCTCCAAGCTCTACCTTCTACAACCATGCAAGCCCATGCTCAAGCTTGCATGGTTCCGAGAGTGATCCTCAAAGGGATGAACAAAATACAAAGAGAAAGCATGTTATTAATAGCATTCACAATGAGAAGAGAGAGGGGAGAGAGAAACATCATAGTGGCCCCAAAAATTCGCCACATTTGAGTGGGGTGTCATATGATCTTCAAAGGTGTTTATCTCTATGTGCAAAAGTCATCAAATTTGATTCTCCATTAGACAAGAACATGTGCCTCCAAAATATGTGCCTCACTTCAACAAGTGAGTTCAAACACTCAATAGTGTTCTTCTTGTCTTCATCATCAACGGTCAACAAAATAGATGCTCTACTTTAGAAAAGATCCAAGGCACACCATGTGATTTCAATAATTTTACCCCACTCACACATGTGAGGCCAATCTATAACAATGCATTCTTGTCTTCATCTTCACATGTGAATACAAGAGTCCAAAAGGTGTTGCAATCACCTTTTGACTCTAACTAACCCTGTGAATCCTAGGGCCCCTTAGAAAACCAACCCATATATGACACTTTATATTTTGCACACCTTGACAAACCATATGTGACTACTAGGGACAAAACCCATGTCCTCTAGTGGAGTGTTACACCCTACTCCACATCACATCATCTTGGTCACACTTGGGACCCTACATCACCAATTAGCCACATCACCTACATGTCACATCACTTGCATGCCACATCACTCACATGCCATGTCACCATGATTAGTGACCATAAATAGTGACTATGAATAATAACCCATGAATAGTGACTTCACACCTAACATTCTCCTATTTAAAATCAATATACACAAGATTTGCCACACATGCATATTATATCATATAACTTCCAACCATACCCTCTGCTTCCCTAACACAAACTTAAAAGTTTTGTTGTACTACTAAAATTTATTTGCCCTAACCATCTTTGTCAATATCTGCTCATCCATAGAAAACTATAACACCTAAAGTGACTCTTCACTTCTCCATGGACCAATCCTCTAATCAAGACTCTACCATGAACCGTCTCATAACTCCCATTTCTCAAAACTTTTCGATCTAGTGCACACCATTACTTTCACGAGGCTTCCTACTCCTGATGAATCCAATTCACATGACAATAACATGTCTTTTCCTCCATTATATGACACTCCTATGAAGACAACTCACAATGCAAGAAGTGTGGTACTTCCTTGCTTTCCTATCCTGGTGAGTCTCCATCATTGGTTCTCCTCCATACCACCTTCATTGCATCCTTGTCACCTAAGCCATCATTCCAGTGATTATGTTGGGGCCTGCATCCAACATGTCATCAACACATATGCAACATCTGCTAAACACTTTGTCTCTCTATGAAGGTACTAAATATCTTTTACCACATGTGTGGTGCCTATACTAACCCATACAATGATTTATTTAATGTGCAAACCAACAACATTTTTTGCCTCATCCTCTATATCTTTCTCTTCCTAAGAGAGATCACTATGTAGGAATCACGTTGCTCCAACTCCTTGAATAGCAACATGTGCAAATAGCACTCTTGATAGTAGTGAGGAGAGAAGATCTCATAGAAGTTAAAACTAGACTTCTCCACATAACCACCAAGCTATCAACATTGCACAAGTTCACTAGACCAATCATAGCTCCTAAGAAGTTTGTTGGGTTAATTTTATTTATCACGTTTTGCTTTAGGTGTTAAAGTGTAGTCCCAACAATCTTATGTGTTTGCCTTTTATGCAAGATTAAGGTCTTACACGCTCACCTGAAGTATGTAGCAATAGACTAGTTCCCGTGGATTATGTTGTTCAATAACACACTAGTCATATACTTGAGTTTATTCATATATCTGATTAGAAATTATTTAGAAAAATAAATATATGACTGTAGACCTTGACTCATTAATCACAACAACCAAGAACACAAATATAAATGCCATGAAGTTCAAAGGGTTGTCTACGCAAAATCATATATTGCATGTTCTATAAATCTCACAATGAATAATAAGCCACAAATTAGTCAATACATACCCATTGTTAATGCTCAATTATCAATTATCTAAAACACAACACCTGAATTGATTGTATATCCATAATTCTATATTATAGAGTCATTATATGTTATCCATTGTCACTCACCTTACATAAATACACTGAGGTATTTATACTTGTTTTTCCCTGACCAAGTAGTTACATAATAAATGACAAATGGGTGATTGGCCAAAGATCTCTTAATAGAATGAGAGTCATGACAGTCTTTTACTTGTTTTTTCCTAAGCACCTAGGCCTTTGCACTGCCTACATTCTTGTTTGATGCTAGATCCTTGCTGACATATGTCCTTTTCATAGGCTAGTGTGAAACTCAAGATGATTAAAGTCTAGATTATCCTTGAGAACCGCTCCTTAACCATCTCCTGCTTCCTTCACACTTTCAAATATTTTGGTTATTATTTTGAGTCCTATGCTCTCAGGTTCTCTATAGTTAAGTTTTGTGTTTGATTGGGTCTTCTTGTGTTGGTATCTTTCACATTGTTATCCTCTTGTGCCTTATTGGATCTATGCCACGATCTTTCTGCACCATGCTATTTTTGTACCATGGTCTTCCTATGCCATGTTTATCTCATGTCATTTTGGTTTTGTGCCAAAAAACCAAAATACTTAGCCAAAATTTGGGGTCCAACATCACCCCACACTATGCTCTTAATCCATCATGGACTAAGTCTCAGTCTGGACCTTAGCCAAGAACACAAGCCCTATTTGTTCAATCTACTTCCTAACACTGTCTCAATGTGATAAGGTGTCAAGCAACTTAGCTGTTGTCTCTTCAATTTCTACCTTTAAATTTTTCATTTCATTGGGTTGGTCAGGACATTCATTGGCCTTACTAACTAATTGGTCAAGGAATATACTAGGATCTTTCTAAACCTCTTCAATTGTAGTAAATTCAACTACAACCTATCCTCAAATAGTTACAAAACTAGAATTGTGTTGATGCTGATGCATGTTTATTATTTCTTCCATAGTTTCAACATCTTTAAATGCCTTTGCATGCTTGATGTGGTCTTTTATTATAAGGGCAACTAGTGACACTCATGTCTACTTTTGGTGCTCAAATCTAAGCATGAAATGAAGACCAGATCCAGATTCATGACGGTGTCCTAGTCTTGCATATCAATTTCTAGCTCTTGAATCCTTCATTTCAGTCCATTTTTAGATAAGTTTATATCTCTCTTTCATGCAAGTTATTTGATAAAAATATATATTTTACCACACTAAACTAGATTTTTCTCCTTTACTCCAGACCCCTTATTATTTAGGAACTACACACTATATTCCTAAAAATAATAAAATATTTGGTGAACCTGACTTACCTTGAATAAGCTTAAAACCCTAGCTACACTTAGGGTTCTTCCTTCATATTTTGTGCAAAAATTTAATTTCAAAATTTTGATTTTTGTATAAATTTTTGTGAATTTATCCTATTCAAAATTATTTTTAGAACTTAAAATTATTACATAAATTTCAAAAATTCTAAAACCCTATCTCAAGACCCTAGATTTCTAAACTAGGTCCTCAAACCTTAAGCCTCCCCCACTTACAATTTTTTGAAAAATATTTTGGAAATTTTGCAAATTATTTTGATAGTCAAAAACATCTTCAAAATCTTAAATTAGTAGTTATTTTGTGCAAAAATTTAATTTCAAAATTGTGATTTTTTCTATAATTTTTTGTGCATTTATCTTATTCAACATTATTTTTAGAATTTAAAATTATTTCATAATTTTCAAAAATTATAAAAACCTTGCTTTCCAACTAGGTCCTCAAACCCCAACTTTTCTTGCCTTATAAGTTTTTAGAAAAATATTTTGAAATTTTTGCAAATTGTTAGGATTGTCAACAGTAATTTAAAAATCTCGATGTTAGTAGTCATTTTTGCATTTATCTTCGTAATAATATTTTTCAAAATTCTTTTTGGTGAAAAAAATAAAATGGCCACAAAGGCACTTCTTCCCTCTCATCCCATAGGTAAATTTCTAATTTTTTCTTATAATTATGACAATGATTGGATAAACTTGCAAAATTGGACATTAGCTAAAAATGTGGAAAATGATTTCATTTACAATGATGATAATTACTATTATTTTAATGAGGAATATGATGATACATGTGAAAATAATAATGAAGAAAAAGTAGATGCATCTTCTCCTCTCAAACCTATCTATTTTATTCCCTCTTCTAAAGAAAATAATTTTGATAAATGGGAAAGGTACTTTTCACCTCATTCTCTTATGCACAATGCACTAAATGAAAAAATTAGTCATGCACTTCCATGTGAACCTAATCTCTCTCTCTCTCTTTTGCTACTTCTATGTTCAAATTACAACAATATAAGCATAATAAAATAAAATTGTCAATGCATACTTCAAATGATCCATCTAATGTTCCTAACTCTACTTTGTCAAAAGAATGTCTAAATGAAAAATCTTCTTCTCTTACTTTTCATATTGCACATGAAAATAATGCATACAATCCATCCATGGATATCATAGATGCACATGATATTCCATTTTTGAATGATAATTTATTGCATAATAGAAAATAATTTAATTCTTCTCTTACACCACTCCCTAGTTACACTGAAAGTGATATGAGTATGATAGTGAACATGCAAATGAATATGAAAATGAGAGTGATTATGAACAATATTCTAATGATGAAAATGCATGGAACAATGATTACTATTATGCACATAGTGAAGAAGAATATGCATCTCATATTTCTAACTCTTCTCTCACTCCTCTCAAACATAATGCACTACCAAATGTTGTTTATACTTCTACGCATGATTTTGTTTCAAATAATTCACATATTAATGATAAAATCACACCTTATACTCAATTAGAATGTGATTCAATAAAACATAAAGATACCAATGAATCTCCCAAGCCACCCCTCACTATAGTAGAACCCAATTCTCACTCTTCACTTAAAGAGAATGGTAGCCCACATCCCTCTAGCAAGGTCCAAGCTACCATTACTCCAAAGGTTCAAGTGAGCACACACCCTATTTATGATTCAATTACTAAATGTAGCATTCCCATGGCTAAAATTAATAAACAAATTCAATGATTAAATGAAACACTTCAAGATACTAATGTATCATCCTAAGAGATTATCTCTTTGATGCATGAAGTTGATGAATTACAACACCAAGTACGTCTCCTTACCTTGGAAAATAAGGCTTATAAGTCTTGGATGGATGCCAATGATTTACATGGTAATCCACTTCTGAAGACATTCATAAAAGCTTCATTGCCTAAGCATTTGTAGATACCATCATTGCCTCACTTTGATGGAACTGGAGATCTATTTGTACATTTTCAAGCCTTTTGGAAGGCTTTGCCATCTCATGTGAGTCCTTTTATTCTACTAAAGTTATTCCAATAGACATTAGTGGGGGAAGCATAGAATTAGTTCTTTCATCTACTCCCCATCGACTCTTTACACACATATGATAACTTAGAGGAAGCATTTATCAGATATTACATAGCAAACACAGGCCCTCGTGTTACATATGAGAAACTTGCAACTTTACATAAAAATACTTCAGATCTAGTTAGTGATTATATCATACGATTCAAAAATCACATGTTACAATTTATATACAAACTAACAAATTTAGAGATTTAGCATATCTTTATTAAGGAGCTTCACCAACCTCTCCTTAAGCATCTAATATATCAGATAGAGTCTTCTTTTAGGCACTTATGTTATACAGTTCTAGCTTTAGAAAATAAATTGGATTGATTGAGGTAGATTTAGTTTATCGGATTACTCTAGATTTCACAATAGTATGTATAACTCCTAGCATTTAGTATCCACCATGTCCTAAACAAGATAGGAGACCACAACCAAAAAAACAACTGGTTAAGAATAGAGAGCCAGTCTCCAGAGTAAAACCTATAGTATGCACTATAGAGAAAAACATCAATGCACCATTATAGTTTGATTTAGAGTAGGATAGTCCATGTGTCATATTATCAGCACTACTAGATAGGAGGCTAATCACATTGCCTTCTACTCATCAATTAGATCCATATCTCTTAGATAGACAACCATATTATCCCTTTTGTAACTATCATCATATATATGGACATAGAGATAATGATTGTTATGAACTCAGATATTGCATTAATAGATGTGTTGATAATGGCATCATAACATTCACATAGAGGGCATTGAGATCTCCTCCATCATGGAACCCTAGACCTCATTCATCCATGATTGAGTCATCCCACGACATTATTTTATAGGAATCATTCGTCACTCATCATGAGAGTAATGTAGGTTCTAGGACAGAGCCTCATAGGAGATCTCCCATTCCACCTATTCAGAAGGTTTGGAAACCCATACAACAAAAATAGCCTACATATAACACTATAGTTTGAAGAGTACATAGTGCAGTTCCATATACATATCTAGCAAATTCACAAGCATCACAGTAGAGTATTGCTCTAAAGAGATATTCAAGGTCCTATCTCATGTAGCAATCCACTACAGTTAAGATTAAATGAACAAACATCATAGAGCATTTCCCTTGAGAGATATTCACTACGATCAAATTTTTAGGGACCTATCTCATGTAGAAGCCCATTACAATTGAGATTAAATGAGCCCCCATCATAGGTTTCAGCTCCATCTTGATCTATTGCTCAATCATACACATCGTAGTAGAGGCCACAGGGTATATAATTATAGATTGATGAGCCTTCTTCATAGCACATAGTTCCTGTTACATGTCTAATAAAGTTACATTTTCAAAAATCTCCATGTCTAGCTACAGTTAGTACACAACAGACAATATTAGATATAGAGCATATTCTTACACAACATGAATAGTATGGGCACTTGTTTAATTGGACATTAGGGTTCAGATAGTGATATGACACACCTTCATACTAGCATCAGTTCATAGCTTCACTTAGTAGGGCAACGATGGAGCCAAAGGTCTAGCTAGCTTTTGTATTTTTAAGCCACTCTCGAGGAAGTAATACATAAAGTGTGATATCTTACATCCCCATTTACTAATAACTAACATTCTTAATTCCCAATAACTATCTATATCCAAAACTAGCCTATCAAAATCTAGATCTTACCAAATCCTATTTTTACCAACATTAAACTAGCTCAATTTACCCCAACAATTCCCAATTACAAAACCAACAAATTTTTGCTTACATATAATAACAAATCAATTCTAACATCACACTTGAACTTATCAATAAAATTCAAATCACATATCCTAAGTACCATTTTACCAAAAACATATGCAACCTCAACATCAATACCAGATCAACTACTTCTAATTAATAAATTTCACTAAGTATACCAATCTATTCCAAAATCCATAACACAATATGCCTAAATCCAAAATCAAACCAACATCCATATATATATATATATATATATATATATAGCCAAGTTTTCAAATACAAAAACATCATATCAAGGTACAATCAATCATGAATAGGCATCATGCCCTCTCTAAGTATCACTCTCTCCTCTAGTACTAGTCTAATAGTCCACTCTCACACTCGGTGACCCCACACCTCCTTGAGTTCCCAAATGCCTCTTACACTAGCTCTCTCACTCTAGTAAACACCCATGCTCCTCATGAAAACACATAAATCATCTCTACAGATCAGTTTACTCATCCATGATCCTTGTGCTAATAGAGCCATAATTAAGAGTAGGCATCCTATGCCTATCTAGATTAGCCCTCAGCTCATCTCTCTCCCACTCCCCTAACATATGCAGCTATAGCTATAGCATCCTTATCAAACAAATGAGCATAAACAATAGCTATATATATCACTTTCTCTATCAACACCTCCTCCATAGCATCATCAATAACATGCCATGTAAGCTCATAGAGTGTAGACTAAATGATCTTCTCCCAATACTCATCATCTCTACCTCTTACCCCAATATGTGCTTCATCTAGAGCACCTCCCACTTCACATGCACACAAAGTAAAACACTGATTTAGACATACACTTTTAAAACAAACTAAAATAAAACATAAACTGGTACACAATTCACATATAATAAATCCTTACCTCTCATCATCTAGATAGGAGTAGGATCCTCATACTCAGGGGCATCCCCTCCACCAATAGGATATAATGGAACCCATCGATGCCTATCCCACCATGTGTTATATGCTTTATGCATCTAACATCAAATACATCAAGAATATATATATATATATATATATATATATATATATATATATATATATATATATATATATATATATATATATATATATATATATATATATATATATATATATATATATCCACATCCCATGCATCCAAAAGTAATGGTGTTAACTCAGCCACAGTAGGCCTCCCATGAGATCCTACCCTCACTGGTGCCCGTGCACTCCTCATCCACACCCATGCTACTAAGGGCACATCCTGTGGTACCCCAAACTATCTATTCACACACTCATACTAAAATCACTCATATACTCTAGTCCAATGGTCATGTAACTAATAACTAACCCTCATGTACCACAAATGCACTCCATCATCGGGCCACTAAGGGAATTCTTTAAGGGGCCTCTATATGATATCATGATCCATTAATCTATCTAAAACTCATCTAAAGTGATCTATCCTAGGATATCAGATAGCCAATGTACTCATCCACCACTCTCCAAATGGTTGTGGAGGTTCCCACCTCTCCCTCAGTAATCATATTGGCTACACAACTACTATGTGTTCATAAGCCCAACAATGCAATAAAGTAGCTGCACTCACACCACCACTAAATGCCTCCTGAGTAAACCTATAAAGGTCCCTGTATAAGTGGGAAAGCATAGTCCTACCCCATGAAAACACATTACCATATACTTTTACATTGTGTACAATCCTATGCATCATGTATGCAATCAATACCCTACTACCATCCACTACAATAAATGAAGCCAATAACATGACCAACCACTTCTCCAGACGTGGAACACTTGACTATACAATAACTAATAATAATACATCATTATCACTACCTCTCTTAGATATGCCTAAGGGCACACCAACAAAATACAAGGATGCATCATCAATGGCATCCGCACCCATGTCATCTTGCAAAGTCACACACCATCCACTAACTGGTAAATGCAAAATATGGTACACATCCTCTAGATTAATAGTAATCTCTCTCATAAGAAGCCGTAAAGTACATGTGTCTACATTATACCTCTCACATAAGGTAGTAATCAGATACCTATCCCACTATATAGTGCCTAGGTCACATACATGACTTAATCCTACTTTATCCATCACAGCCTTCTCATCAGATGACAAATGTAACAATCTTAGTGTCTCCATCACGTAGCCTCTACAAAACTCTCTCATTTATACCTCACCCTAGAAAATACCAAAAATAGCATGTATATCAATTGACCATGTCCAACTAAATAGCCAAGCTAAACAAAAATAGGTCACAAATCAAAATCCTAAAAAACTAGCCCCAATGGACAGCAGTGTTGTAAAAGGATACTAGAGCTAGACAACAGTGATGGACCTTAGATAATAGTGCTAAACACTAGACAGGAGCATTAACTCCTGGATAAGAGCACTGTAACTAATGAAATTTATTTAAAAACACTTTAAACAACTCAAAAACATAAAAAAAATAGGCTTCCAAATAGGCAAAATCACATGTTTTAGCTACTTATCAAGGTAACCTCCCCACCAGCCTCCACCTGGGTTTCCAACTACAAATTGGGTCATGAAAGGCATTCATCTCCTTGGCATATCTCCTACTCCAAATCTCCAAATATCAACCTAGTCAACACGCAAATGAATCAAGAATAAATCCAATTTTCCTATATCAAACAACTTTCTCATTCCAAGCAACATACCATTTTTCCCATAACTAGAACCACGTAGCTCCATTTTATAAATAATTTTGTTTCATGAAATCATAAGAATGATACCTTTGACATTACACAAGCCTTACTTTCTTACTACATCATTTGCCTACTATGGCACACACATATCTATACCTCTTTTATACCTAGATGTATAACTTGGTCCTAACTAATCAAAGACTCATTCAACTATCAAACAACTCAACCTAATCAATCAAGAAAACTTTTCATCTCCTCACAACAAGCCAACCTTGTTGCTACTTACACCACTAGTCATCACTTTTGGGCTCAAACTCCTCTATCACAGATCTCATCCCTCTCCCCAAAAGGGGAGCATAATTCCTACTATTTCTATTCCTACACTTATCCAACATCCCTATGCACTCTCGTAGATGGATATACCACAATTCATACACCTCCAATAGTTAGATTATCAAATTTAGCTCAAACTAATCAAGATATATAGTGATCCAGACTACATGGGTCACTCAGAATTACTCAAGACATTCAGGAGGATACACCTTTAGCTTACAGATATACCATGATTCTTACACATCTAGCAGTCAAATTATAAGATTCAACTTAGATCGGTCAATATATACAATGATTTAGATTACATGGGTTATTCAACATTACTCAGGACATTCAAAGGAACATACCTTTAGTTTATAGATACATAGATTAGTCAAACATAGTGGCTTAGATTATATGGATTCATAGTGACTTTGATATAGATTCAAACTCAGATACCAGATTTGGGGGGTATGTACATACTACATGTCTCACATATACAACTTCATACAACATGACACAATTATAGAACCAGTTAGCAAATTATAGATATAGTGAAGAGCACATTATTTGATCTCTAGTTTTTCACATGGGACATGACACGATAGCTCATATCACATGTGGTTATACAGATTACTAGTTTATATAGATGCATCACTCATTTACCGAATTTAGGGGCATGACACAGATGTTCATGTTCTTCATCATCCAAGATTATACAGATTGAATGGCAAAAACATGTCATTTTATTCTTAAACATTGACCAAAGTTTTAAATTATACCCAGTTGTACCCAGGTTGTCACCAGGTTAGACCATATGCCCGTCTATAGCGGTTGGTCCAGAACTTTACCCAGACCCAAACTATACGAGTTTGTGTAGGACAAAGGGTAGACATTGGTTTTGGGCCTCTGAGCACTTCTTAGTTCTAGTTCAGATTATCTAGAATGGGGCCATGATAGATTTGTATCTTCACAATATATAGATTCTATGCACATATTCTAGATTACATGAGTTTATGTGGGACAGAGGGCAGACATTAGTTTTTGGCCTCTGAGCATTTCTCATTTTTAGTCAGATTCAACACAGGGGGTATGCATTTCCCTCCTTATCCATGATTACATGGATTCCACTTTTAGATTTAGTATAGGGGGCATCTATTTCAGGGATTTTTCCTTTCTCCATGCACTATTCAGCTCCCCAACCACTTCCCTAGCTAGGAAGTGAGTTGGAATCTTTTTTAGCACACTTATTTCCATGCAGGTATGTTCAAGTACACATTTTATTTTTCTTATTTTACTCTATTACTTCATTTTATTACATCACTAGATTAAAAGGGGGTCAAATGTATACACCCTAAATTGATCAAGCAACCACACATATCATGTCTTTTCACAAAAGACTCTGACTAGAAAATATGAGCTTTGTTCACATTTAGCCATGTCTTTCCTTTTATTCATTTTAGGTCTTGTTCTATGCTTGAGTCACCTTTTTGCCTATTCCTAGTCATCCTGAGATTTTAAACACTCAATTTACCTTAGCCAGGTCATATTTATGTGCTCTTTCTATCCTCCTAGTCCCTAGCCTGTAGGATAAGAGCACTAGGATGGGACTACAACACCAGTGCCACTAGTGTCCATTTATATCACTCTTGTCCAAGGTCATTTTGACCTCCAACAATCATTTTATTTTGCTAGATGAGTCCCACCCCCTTTCTTAGCTTTGTCCCTAAGTTTTACCATGTTGGTCAAATGCAAATAAAGCTTTCAAATTTGAAATAATGAGTATCTTATATAAAGGACTTCACAAGGCATTATATATCTATCACTTACTATTTTGGCACATTACATAATAAAAATTAGTCAATATTATAGCTCAACATTCTGCATCCACATAAACTTGAATGCTTGATTAAGGAAGGACCTCGGCGAAAGTCATTCTTCCATCTATCATACACGTTAATTATACACATTCTCTAAGGGAGAACTACATTTGATATGAGACCCTAGTTTTAGGGTTAATGTAGGCAGCAATCAAGATAGTATGGGTTCTAGATTATGCGATCATTATTCTCCTAACCTAGTTTTTCCCCCTTTTGCTTTTGATGTATTTATTATTTGCATGTGTGTAGATAGGTACAATAATTGGATATTGAAATGGACCTACAACAAGCTCTATTAACTTTTAGCCTCTAAAATTTCACACATAGGCTCACATTGAGGTAGTGGATGAAACCCAAAAAGCTCAGATCTCCAAGAAAATAGTGGAAGAGGTGGACTATAGTGTCGGTGCCACTCTTGTCCACTTTTGGTGCTCCTGTCCAATCATGAAATGAAGACCAGATCTAGATTCATGGCAGTGTCCTAGTCCTGCATATCAATTTCTTAGTCCATTTTTAGATAATTTTATTTCTCTCTCATGCAATTTATTTGATAAAAATCTATATTTTACCACACTAAACTAGATTTTTCCCCTTTACTCTAAACCCCTTATTATTTAGGAACTACACACTAGATTCCCAGAAATAATAAAACAATAGCTCAATCATGTTGTTTCTACCTTATGAGACTTATCACCACCTTGAATTTTTTTTTTGTATCAATGTGATTGATCAATACCTAATCTCACCTGACTATAGGTGACCGTTGTAGGAATATGACTATGTGTATGTTCTAGGCCCCTTCACTTCCAACCATGGCTACTTTAGATTAAACCTCCAAAAGAAGAGACTCATCATTATGCTTAGAGAGGTTGAAAACAACATATTACCTTTCTCCTAAAAACCAATATAGGAGGAAGAAACTCTAGTACTGTGAAATGTTTGCATACTAGCAATGGAGTCCCTCTAGCAAAAGAGATATTATTGCTCATTATTTGACCTCCACACGTGAAAACTAAACTAGAAACCTTATGATAAGGATGGTCATACTCCTTAGTATCATTTATAATAACTAGTTTGCAAATGCCAATCCAAATAGATAAGAATTTTGAAGGTCATGGGGATGTGTAGGCAGAAAAGAAGAGCATACCTTATTAACAATGGTTCATAGAGCACAAGTAACCAAAATTGAAACTATTACCATGAATTGGAAGTACACAAAGAACAATACCTCCCACCAAATGTACTTTTTTTGACTCGACTCCTCGTGGCTGTACCAAATTGAAATTAGTTGACCATTTCTGCTTGTTTAAGAGAATGATGGGAAAGAAGAGTTAGTTTTGATCAATTTTAGGTTTTTCAAAGCTACCCAAGCATGGAATTAGACTGTAAGAATCCCAAGAGACACTCATAAAGTCATCATACATGCAAAATGTGTTGTACAGGCCGTACAACTACTTGAAACTACCTAAAACTGCCTAATCTCCTTGCTTGCAACATTGCACCTATAGTTGTTAGTTTAAAACTATCATCTTTGATATGAACCTAACATGTAGGATGTTAGATCTGATTTTGAAACATTTTTCCTCTATGGGAAACTTGTACAAGTTTATTAAATGACTTTAGAATGACATAGGACAAACTATTCAAAGATGACAAAGCTAAGGTGCATTATATTTAACCTTATTGTAGACCATAGGACACATTTTACACCCTAGAATACCCCAATAACAAGTTTGACTATATATGGGGTTGACCTAATTTGACTTGTGGTCAAATTAGTCATTAAAATGGACCTAAAAATTTAACAAAAATGTTCTAATATAATAGAAAAATAGGGAGACTAATGACCAAATTCACGGAAATGGATCCCAAATTAAATATTTTTTCATACATTATTTGTGTCTCTAGATTGTATGGTATAGGAAAATATTTCATTAAATTCCTCATCACAACCCCATTAATACCTTTTATCAATTTAAGCTTCAACTTATGTAATTACTTAATATTTCACAATAAATCCATCTTTAATGATTCTTCTAAATTTTTAGAATTTGAATTGTAATGGCCCATTTACAAATAAGACTGAGTATGGAAGTTTTTGACATTGTTCATTGAACCGAAGGTAGTTATTTTTCATTGTGAAGGACCAAATGCATATTTGTATATTTAGCCATCTAGCTAGCCAATGTATACAAAAGTTATCTCCCCATAAACTAGTTTTGTCAGGATCCTACTCCTTAAGAGCACAATTGATTACCTTTGTATAAACAACTAAACACAGAATTTAACCATAAGTAATAAGTAACTAGAATTCAGAAACATCATAGAATTTGAGAGACAATACAATCTTGTATTAACACTCTTCCAGAAGGAAATACAATGAAGAAATCACACTCTTCCCACACCTCTTGGGCATACAGTAATTCTCCCTCAAGAGTTCTCTCTCTCAATTACAAACCAACTCAAACACAGAGTTGTTCCCTCCACTAGTCAGTAACAATACTGGCAGTACACCAAGTACTCAAAGTACTCCAAGTAGATCTCCCTGATCTTGCTCCTTGTTGTGTTGCAAATCTCCTTGATCTTGCTACCCCACAAATCTCCTTTGACCTTGCAGACACACACCTGCAGATCAATTGACCTTACTTACCATGTAGATCTCCCTTGATCTTGCACAACCTACAGATCAACTGATCTTACACACCTGGAAGAACCCTTGTCCTTGTCCTTTACAAGTCCTTATGATCCTTCACCTTAAAATATAGCCCCATGGGTCTCTTAAATAGATCCCATACAAACAATAATTAGACTTCCTAATTACAATAATTAGAAATGCAGACTCAAGACTAAAATTAGTCTTTACATGCAAACTGACTGTCTGTCTAAAATTAGACTAGTTATGGAATGCACAGATGACCGACGTCGATCGTTGTCTGTCTGGAGATGACTAACGTCAGTTCCTATCTGATTGATGCCAACCGATGCCTAACCGATGTCGGTTGCTCTGTACACTGGATATGACTGATGTCGATTGATCAGACCGACGTCAGTTGCTCTGACACTCAGCAACCTCCTCCATTTGCATACTTGTGAAGCTTTTAGCTCCACAACCTAACAAGTTTCAATTGCAGCGGAGCTATGCAATGCAGATAATCACATTCTATGAAAATGTGTTTGTCTATCATGTATCCCATGCAATATGAATAATTCATGAGGATCTAATTCTAATTTATATGATCTAGTAATAGATGTATCATCCATATGTAAACAATTTAAGAAGTGGTCGATGATACCATTTATTAGTTCTAAAAGTATATATTGAAAATGCAATAGCACATGAAACATGTCCAAAAGAGGCAATCTCCAATATTGTAATTAAATGATTTGCCTCAGAAAATATGATGTTCACTATGAGCATTGTCAATGTTATTGTATTATTTTATTGTTCCTTGTTCATAATCTTCTATAATTATTGGTTTTTCTAGTGCTCCATCATAGTGTCTCTTACATTTATTGAGATTAAAGGCCATTACTTTTACGGGGGGTGTAGGAGGGGTGGGGAAACTATAGATATATGGTAAAATATGCACCTTATGTTTGTTGATAGTGGAACATGATTTTTTGAGTCAAATGCACTATTGCAAACCCCTGTATAGAAAATATATATGATTAACTAAATATCTAAGCAAAGGACATAGATTGTATAGACAAAAAAAAAAGTTTAATTATCTTTATTGCATTATTCATGGTTAATTAGTATAGGCATACTATAATGTGTGTACCTATAGTTAGCTGATATAATAACCTTATTCCAAGTACAATGCACAAGTGCAAGAGGTTGTACAGAAAAAATGCAAGGTAAATTGAATAACTGATAAAGTTGATGCACATAGATTGGATCGAAGAAAAATATGAGATCATGTTAATAACTAATAAAATGAAATATGCAAAAGTAAAAGAAAAAACATATGGAATTTCCTATAAGTCAAAGCTATACACCAAGTAATAGGGAAAATGCTACAAATCAATGTTATCAAAAATTTGCTTTATATGCAATGAATCGTCATTTTGAAATGGTATGAAAGGTAATCAACCCTATTGATTACAAGCATAGCCAATTGTCAACTCAAGTTCCTCTGCATACAATAAATAGGTTTTTTTATTGTAACAACATTTGGTTCATGCATATGGCCAAAATGTAAAATATGGGTTTACATGGGTCAAGAATAGTTTGATTCATTTTGGGAACAAAAACTTAATGGCTAAAAATTTGTTTTACAATTTTATTTCAAAGTTTAATGATACATTTTGTTAAAATTTTCCTATTTTAATACAAAGGACTCCTTTACACGATAAGATTAGTTGAGTTCAAAAAATAAATTAAGATAACAAATTGTAAGCCTTTCTGGTAAGTGAATTGTAGGTTCATTCTTAACTAATAAAACAAAATATTTAAAAGCAAAAGCAAAAAAAGATGGCATTTCATATGAGTCAAATCTATAAATTGAGTAATAAAAAAAACACTACAAATCAATAGTATCAAAAATTTGCATTCTATGTAACAAACCGTCATTTCGAAATGGGCTAAAAGGCAATTAGCCCTATTAATTACAAGCATATCCAACTATCAACTCAAGTTCCTCTGCATACAATCTACAAGGTTTTTTATTGTAACAACACTTGGTTCATGCATATGGCCAAAATGTAAAATCTGGGTTTATGCAGGTCAAATACAATATGATTCATTTTGGAAATAAAGTTTTAATGGCTAAAAAGTTTTTTTGCAATAGTATTTCAAAGTTCAATGATACATTTTATTAAATGTTTCATAGTCTAGTACAAAGGACTCATTTACATGATAAGATTAGTTGAGTTTAAAAATAAATTAAGATAACATATCGTAAGCCTTTTTGTCAAGTGAATTGAAGGTTCGTTATGCCCCAGGGATGTTTTGCCATGCCAACATTCAAGCAAGAACATATCTTTAAAGTTCTTGGTCAAAGTTTAGGTAGATAAATCATGTAAACCATGTTTCATAACAAGAAAAATCTAACATCTAAATTGATTCCCATATTTTTCTATGTAACTCTAAACTATACACCCAAACAAAAGGGATTACACTATCACACTAGCTAGCTATGTTATTTATGTTCTTCAAACCATTAATCTAAACCACAAATTACAAAAGCTATCACTAAAACATAATTTACTGTAACATAATTCAAAGCTAAAAATTTTTAAATATGTTAGTTCTACCATAACTGCAAAACAACACATGTATATAACTTTGTTTAAATAGTAGCAAGAAAATTACTAAGAAATCCAAATTGAAAGCTTCAAACCACCTTCAGACCAAATCATATTTCCAAACACTGATCAAGGTGAGTAAATTATTTTTCATGTGTTTTATTCTTCAAGCCTATGTTGTTTTCTCTCTCTTATTTTTTTTGGTTTGTCTCAAGGACACACCTCAATTGAAACTACATTTATTATTCTTGCACAGTTGTATGATATTTTTTTTTTAAAAAAATTAATACATAATTTTAATGTTCTAGGCATAAGTACAAATAAATTGAAATTGCAGTTTTGTTTTTTTTGCACTAGTATGAGAAAAATGCCATTTTTTAATTGAGACTGCATTTATTTATTTGGCACCATTGTATGATTTCTTAATAATGATTTGAAGAAAATAAATGATCTATAAAAAATAAACATATCCAATATATATTGGTTGAAAGGATAAATCTTAAATTTATTATTAATTTTTTTCATGCAAGTAAATTAATTTTCATGTATTTTATTCTTTGAGATTACATTGTTTTCTATATCTTAAATTTATTAATCTTTTTTTATTTATTTCAAGAACATATTTCAATTGAAATTGCATTTATTATTTTTATACAATTGTATGATAATTTTATTTATTTTTTAAATTATAGGCGTAATTTTAATATTCCAACCATGTGCTTTAATAAAGAAACCGTAGTTATTCTTTCGCACATGTGTATGATAAAAATATTGTAGTTTTTTAATTGAGACTACATTTATTTTTTTGGCATCACGATATGAATTCTTTAATAACAATTTGAAGAAAATAAATGATCTTTCTAAATTCCAACTTGAGAATTTAGCGTAATCATACTTTTTGAAAATAGCCACTGTTCTTTTAGCAAGTTCAAGGAATTGGCATGCAAGTCTATTTATTAAGTAAGCTTTCTAAAAATGACTTACATGCATGATGCATGCAATCCCAAGTAACTTGTTTAGAAATATGTGCATTCTTTTTTTATAATTTATTCTCATGATTTTATCTACTTGTTCTTGAAGATACTTTCCATGTTTTATTTTTTATCTTTTGAGTGGGATTGAAGCCTGAAATTTGCCAACCAATCCGCTACTCGATTTTCATCTCTTTAAGGTATGCTTTAGATTCACTCCCTCAAAACAGTTCTAAAGTTTTAAGACTTATTTTATTATCTATTTAATTCTCCAATTGAGGTTTTAGTTGTGATCCATGGCTTTGATAACCATGAACGAATCCCATTCTATTGTGGCATTCTTAATCTTTTCTTTTGAAGCCAATTTCATCCCTATAATAAGGCCCTCACCTTTTGCTATATTGTTTGTGTTGATTCTAGTATAGATGGTTGTATAGGTTATTACTTGATCCCTATGATTTATTATAACCTCCCATGTGCCTGACTCTCTTGGGTTATGTTTTGATGCCCCATCAAAGTTCACTTTATACCACCCCTGTTCTAGAGGTGCTTATTTAATATTTTTCCTCATCATTTATTTTTCCTTATTTTTGTTTGGTTTCATAGCTTCATATATATTTATGACTATTCCCTAATTTTGAAGGATTTTAATTTATTCTGAATTTGCCTCCTTATTTTTCAACTGCTTTGAGGAGAGGGAAATCTGACTAATATAAACTTCTAGTTTCATCTAGACTTTCTCTAAGGGCTTGTGCTTGCCATTATTATTGAAGATTCTGGTGTTCTATTCAATCTAGGCTTTCCATGTTAGAATACTTGGTCTCTTTCCCATATGTTGCTTAAAATGTTTAGCTTCTTATTGCACTACCACACTCTGAAGTGATCTATGAGATTGTAATTCAGAGCTCAGCTCAAGTTATACTTGTTTAGAAACTTATTCTAAAGCCCTGAGGTATAGTTACAATGACGAAGAAGGTGCTCAATAATCTCTTCATTATTTTATCATAAAACACATCTCGATGGTCCTTGGAAACCTTTTCTTTAAAAAATTTCTCCTGTTAAAATATTTATATGTGTGGCCAACCATAGAAAGGCTTTTGCCTTCAGCCATTATTTTGAGCTCTAAATTCTACTCCATTCAAATTTTTTTAAGGCATAAGGTGTACCAAAATGTTACACCAAAACCTTGAGGTGTTAGTGAAATCTACCCATCAGGATTATAACATCTCACCATGCTTTCGAAGCCTAGACTCTAGACTAGATTTACACTCATACACCCGGATCCCTCACATGTACGAGCCTCGGATGAACATTGTCATGTCAGTGTAGCCACCCATTTTGTGACTTGAACCCAAGTGGAGGCTTTGATACAAAATTTAAGAAACCATTATACCAAAACCTTGAGGCGTTAGTGAAATCCACCCATTAAGATCATTACATAGGGATGGGTTACTATCTTATCTTTGTATCCTTGTTTTACTGAGTCCTATATCCTTTCTTTTCTAGTTCAGCGAGTATTTTTCCAAGCTCCAAGGAACTTGAAAGCCTTGTAGGATGCCATTTATAATATTTTGGGATTTATTTTATGTTCTATTGACATTTTGAAAAAAAATTTAAGTGAAGATTTTGTGCTCTTGCTCTACATTTTTAGTTTAATAATATTTCACTTTGTGTCCCCATTGCCTTATACTTTCTTTAGGCTGATACCATCTAAGCTCATTTCTGGTATTAGGGGATTTTTGGTAATCCATATGTCCTCCCAAATGTCTGTTTTTTACCTAGTTTTCACATTATATAATAATCCTTTCAAAATAATCCCTCTTATTTTCTTCATACTATTTCAAATAACATATCCAACAGGGAGCTCCTTTGTCATGAAGATTCTTTATGGGTTCCTTTAGTTGAGGTATTTTTATCTTAACAATCTACTCCATCTTGCAAAGGAATTTTCTCCCATTCTCTAGATTAGTTTAGCTACGAAGGATAGGTTAATCTTGTTAAGGTTACCTATTCTTGCCCACCTGTATGATTGGTTTGCAGATTTTATCCCAAATGAGAAGAGGTAATTTGGCCTTGTCTCATGTTCCTTGCCAGAGAACATTTCTAATAATTTTATTCATCTCGCTCAAGATTGCGAAGGGAACCTTCAAGAAAGAGAACCAATAGATTACTACGGCTTATAACACTATCTTTATGAGAATGATATGTCCTACATACGTCAATTTATTGTCTTTCCAACTGTTTAGCTTCCTCATCATCTTTTTAGTGAATTTGTTCCAAAGCTTCTTCTTTCCACTACCTTTGAAGGGTGATAAACCCAAATAATTATCTAAGAAAGATACCTTATCAAAGCCCAAGATCATGATGAGGAAGGATTACAAATTAGGGAAAACATTGATAAAGAAGATCTTGGATTTAATTATGTTTATTGATTGACCTTACACTTTTTCATATCTTACCAATAAATCCCTTATTTCTCTAACCTCTTACTGAGTTGGGTTGGAAAAAAGCATAATATCATCCATAAATTGGAGATGAGAGTGGGAAGTTACTCTAGTTGTTGCTTTCAACTCTTTAATCATTTTTTCATCTCTTAGGGACTTAATGTGTCTTCCTAAGGCCTTTGCCATCAAGATGAAGAGACAAGGAGAGATAGGATCCCCTTCTCTAAGTCCCATTGATGAGGATAAATACCCATCTATGGATCCATTGATCATCACTAAGAACTTGGATGAGGAATAATAGCTCTAAATCCATCTTCTTCATTCTAGACTCATCTTGAACTTTTCGATCACTTAATCTATAAATGACCAATTAGCTTTATCATAGGCCGTCGATATGTCTAGTTTAATCAATATTCCTTGCCTCTTAATAGCATGTAAGGAATGGATGTTTTCATGGGCAAAGATGATATCCTCTTTGATTTACCTTCTATTAATGAATCCCCCTTATTCCTCTAAAATAAGCTTTGGAAGGATTATTTGTAGCCAGTCAACAATGATTTTAGAAATGATCTTATAAATTATCTTGCACAAAGAAGTCGATTGAAAGTCTTCTAGGGTTCTGCTTTTATATTTTTTAGGGATGAGAATGAGCAATTTAGAGTTGAATGCTTTCAACATTCCTTTAGAATTCTTGGATTGTTTTGCCACTTCCTTGATTTATTCCCCTTATGAGATCTAAGAAGTGTTGAAAGAAGATAGTTAAGAACCCATATGAGCTTGAAGAATGGTTACCTGCCATCTCGAATACCACTCTCTTGATTTCTTCAAGAGAGATATACTCCATTAGACTTTAATTTTCCGTCTAAGTGACTAGTTGAGGGATTTAACTCCAAAAGGATTCTTGGTCTTCCTGATTCCCCTCATCATCTTAATTTAACATGTATTCCTAGTACCTCACCAAGTCCTATTTTATTTTCGTGGGATCTTCCCTATCAATACCTTTCAGAGTTTCTAATTTATGAATGTAGTTCTTTTATCTTTTTATTTTTCATGATAGGTGGAAGAAATTGGTGTTACAATCCCCCTCCTTCAATGATATTATGCTATATTTTATTTCCATTAGATTTCCTCCTTTTTATAGGAATCTTTTAGTTTTATTGCTATCTCCTCCTCTACCTCAAGTAGATCTATGGAGTTTTGTCCTTCCATTCCCATTTCATAGATCTCTCCATTTCTCATTTTTAACTCTTTTTTAACCTGAAAGTGTTTATAAATATGAGTCGATTAATCTTTTTAAGACATTTTTGAGCTCTCTCATTTTTTGAGAAAAGAGATACATCTTCGTCCCATATCTATTATTTGAGGCTTTCCATTGTTGGGTCATTAAATCATCTAAGTTTGGATGCTCTAACCACGTATTCTTGAACCTAAAGGGAGCTCTAATTGGCTATTCATTTTGCATAAGATGAAGGGATGCTAACCAATGATTTGACCCAAAATATTTGAGCACCTCAGTTTCTAAGATGTTATTTTTCTTAGTCCACTTTCTCGAGACTATAAATCTATAAATTCTTTCCAGGATCCAGTCCTTTCCTCACCTTCTTTTAATTCATGTGAACCGTCCTCATTTATTTTTGATATCACATAATTCCACCCTCTCCACAAATTTGTATAAAGTTAGGAATTTCTTATTTCTCACATTCCCTCCCTTCTTATCTAAGGCATCTATTCTTGCATTGAAGACACCCCCCCCCCCCCCCCCCCCCCCCCCAATGATCCAAAAAGTATTCTCTTATGCTTTGATTTTGGCCTCCAACTGTTCCTAAGCTAGTTCTCTTTCTTCCTTATTCTGAGAACCATAAATGTTTTCCAAAAGAAACTTAGATCCAATCTCAACGAGAATATTTACATATTAGGAATTGATTATGGGACTAGATGATATCTATATTAATTGAGTTTGGGTCCCATAGGAGAGTCATGCCTCCTTCCATACATGTGGCATCACTCCCTACCATTTCCATTCTAAGACTTCTTGATAGACTCTTACTATGAGCTTCCAAATTTTCCAACTTCATTTCTTCCAGAACATTACCACTTAAGGGCTATGTTTCTTTATAAGTTCCCTCAATGTTCTCTTTTAGGATAGGGCATTAGGATGCCTTATGTTCTATGAGATGATTTGCATTGAGGAGGGTTATTTTTATTGGTGCTCACCAAGAGGGTGTTTACTTTATTTTGGGTCCCTACCTCAATAGCCTCCATAGCTTCTTTGTTCCTCTTCTTATTTTTGCTCGGTCTCCCTCTCCTCCTATTTCCAAAGTTTGCTTTAAGTTTAAGATTTAGAGTTTACGTCATTCTTGTGTTGTCCTCATCCATGTATGAATTTGTTTCATTTTCCTCATCCAAGATTGTCCAAATTTATTTGTGCTTTGGGTATTTTGTTGTGTTATATCATTTTTATTTTTTTACCTATGACCATTTTTTCTTGTACTTGTCCAAGTTTCTTGTGCCTAGCTCTTTGAGTAGGTTATCTAGATCCTCTTTAAATCAATAATATGTTATGATGTATTCCATCTCCATGTTGTTGTGTTTATCTCAGGGTTGAGTTTCTAGAACAAAATGTATTCCTTCTATTTGGATGAATTTTTCATTGATTCCTTTTATTCTTTCTTTTAACACATATTTTTTTATTGTTTTATTTTTATTCTTAATAGTATTTATTTTTTCGATTGGATGAATCCCTCTGAATATTTATATATTATGCAAGAACTTTTTATATGGTGTTGTTTATCTGTTATGTTGGGCATTATCTGATTAAATCCCCATATTCATGACATCTTCTACAGCAAAATGGGATGCTCTCATAGTCTAGATCTTGAATCCACTACATTTCCCCTGCTTTCATAGTGATGCTCTTTAGTAGGGGTTGTGTGCTTGATCTAACTCCACACATATTCCAGTGTATCTAGATAAGCCTTTGACATGATGGGGTTTTGATATATCTAGAGGTTTATCAATATTATTAATAATAGTTTTGAATACATACCTAGACAAAAATTATTGTGGAAGATCGTACATTTGAATCCAGACAGGTGTTGTATTTAGGAATTATTATGTTGGCTTGAAAGCTTCATGAACATTCATGTATTCCTAAATAAGTACAACACTCCTATGAATACCTTACATCTATTCAATTCATTGTAAAATATTCCTATAATTACCCTTTGAAACATTCTTTGAGCTCATATTCTTTGTTTGTCTTCTAGTTCCTTCTAGACTATGCTTCTAGAGAAAGTTATTTTCCCTTAAATTATGAATCAAGCTCCTACCATGAAAACCCATTATATTCTTCCTAATTTTTATTGTATCTAGCATGGCTATTGGGTTATCCTTAGATACTTACATGCATGATATTTTTGCACCATTTACCAAATCTTGTAGCTTCTTCTTGCCAGCCACTTTCATTGAGGCATTAATATCCTCCTATGAGACAAAGGATTATACTAAAACCACCATATGCTTAAAATATGGTTTTAGGGGGTGAATAAATCTCCCCTTCGAGGATTCATCTTGTATCCCACCAATATGTCTGGATTCCTTGTCTAGATCAATTTGCATGAAAAATCTGAAAACCTGAGGGAAGCTTCAAACCCTAGTAGAGCTCATTTTGAATCTCATTATCATTCAATGATAATAGAATGATATATTTTATAATAATTTATAATATTATTATATTATATATATTTGTAATTATTGGTAATATAATATATTAATTATTAATCATTCAATTATAATAGAACTATATATTATATAATAATTTATAATATTACTATATTATATTATATATATTTGTGATTATTAGTAATATACTATAATAATATATTATTAGAGTAATATATTGTTATTATATTATAATATTATAGTGTGTGTGTATAATTTTTAGATTAATAATAATAATAATAATAATAATAATAATAATAATGTGTATTAGTTAAGAGGCTTGGTCGTGTTCACCCTACACATGTTCAAATGTTGTTAGGCATGTAAGGTCAATTATGGTTGCAGGTGATGTTGGTGATGTTAGTGACACTGGTGATGGTTATATGTGTGGTATGGATTTTTTTAGTGGTGAATCTTCATTAATTCATGAATATTCCATTTTTATAAGTTAACATTTAGTGATTTTATGGGGTAGCTGATAGTGCAGGATCACCTACTTTTTAAAATAATTTTCCCATATAAATGTATATTATCGACACCAAGAAAGTCATTTTAGGGGCATTCACTAGTATATATAATATATTCAAATTTATGCAACTAGCAGGATGGTGATTGCATCATACAATTGAGCGATGCCAAGAAGGTATTAGACGATTGCAACAAGTTGTCGAGTAACTACAACAAGTTACCATTTGTTTGTAGTGTTGATTTGATGGATTATGCTGAGTATTAAGGCATAAAATAATATTAAAACATACACACACACACACACATATATATACATGTTTGGATTCCTCTTGAAAATTTATGCAATTTCAAAAAAAAATCATCACCATCCGAGTCCGTATGTAAAAGTTATGGCCTTCAAAAGTTAGTGATTTGACATTGGACTTACAATCAGAGGACTGCATGATATAGATGGATTATTTAATGATGTAGATGCATGTTTGCATCATGTATATATTCATCTTCATGATGTGCACATGCATTTGCATCATGTAGTCATCCATCTACAAGTCTAATGTTGAATTGCTACCTTTTGGGGGCTGTAACTTTTGCATACGCACTAGAATTGTGATGTTTTTTTTTGAAATTACATAAATTTCCAAGAGGAATCAAAATATGTAATAATATTTAGGTTTTGGAAAATTTTATGCATAAAACCTCAATTCTCCATGTTCTATCACCTGGATCCATAAATGACTACATCATGTTGTCACCTGACTGCATGATGCAATTACCCGACAGCATCATGCCATCACCCAATTGCATCATGCCATATCTCAAATACATCATATCATCACCCAATTTCATATGCCATCACCCAACTGCATGATGTAGTCAGGTGATCACATTGAGCAATCAAGCGGTTGTATTATGCAGTTAAACATTTGCGTAGTCTTGGTATGTTGTTTCTACTCAAATTACATTTTCCAAATACCACCTCAAAATTCACCTACACTACTATACACATTCAAATTCGATTTGTCCTCATTTCTAAACTAATATGCTTAGTAACCTCCAAGTTTTTTTTAATATAGGCAATCAAATTTTTTCCTAATGTGTGGACTGTAAGAGGATTTGGGTCCCCATTTGTGTCTCAGACTAGTTTGTTAGCTCCAGTCAAAAAATATCCATTTACCCTAATAAAAAGAAATAAAAATAAAAATGATATTGGATTAATCTTCCTAAAGGCCCATGATTAAGTAGCTAAGAACATTATCCATTAAGTACATTACGTGGCAAGTAAGTTTGACACTAACACTCCACCTTAGCAATGAATTTGACATATTTATGTTTGGTATGTGTGGAGTAACCATTGAGGTGGAAACAAGTTATAATTGAATGTCGATATGCCTAGTTTCAAAAACGGTAGAATACTATGAAATGAAGATAACCAACTCTTCAAAAGCATCGTAATGTGTCAAAATACAAGGCACGTGGAAGCCTAGGAGTTATGTCGCATAATTCTTAAATTTCACATTTGAAAGGTAATTTAATTCAATTACCATAAGCATTAATTTTTTTATGTCATTATCAATCGAGTATCAAAGATACACAAATAAATATTTATCATAGTTGTTTAAAGAGAAATATATTTTTCAAAGAATTATACATTGTTCATTTATTTGTATTTGTGATTTTCTTCTAGTTGAATCTTGAGCAAATTGAACTTATTGGAACACAAAAACTTACCAATATCAATACCAACAATACATGTAATGTGATCGAAGAGGTCAATAACAGGTGTCTAAGTAATGCCTACCTATACGTATCATTTTTTAAACAGGGAGAAATTTTCTTTTAACAAAATAAATAATATCTAAAATGACCCTACAAGTGAAAGCAATTCAATTGGATGTTAGATGAAAATGAACTTGAGTGACTTAAATTACTTGATAAAGAATACTTTGGGATAAATTATTATAATTTTTTTTGTTACACAAGGGAATCGATAATATTCCTTCATTTTCTATTATCAGTCAAGGGTTCAAATTTGCAAAGTTATCATTATAACACCTACCTCTCCTCGGTAAACATGGCCTAGAGTGAGGGAGACCCGTAATGGCTCAATTTGGAACTGTTTTCATCAAGTTGATATGCGCATTGTGGAGTTGGGTCAATCTACTCCCATTACCCTAGCATAGCTTGCCTCCAAGATTTTGAACTTGGGTTTCCTCTTGGTAAGTGCCAAGAACTTACCAATCCACCCAACCCTTGGGACTTTATACAATTTATATCTATAAGATGGATGGAAGGAAATTGGAATAAAATAGGATGAAAGTCATCCTAAATATAGACTAAAAAAAAAAAGTATTCTAATATCATAGAGAAATAACGAGACTAATGACCAAATCTACAAAAAATATCCTGAAATTAAATAATTTTTCATACATTTTATATTGTGTCTATAAATTATATGATATAATACCATCTTTCATTATCCCCCAACCATAACCCATTAATACTCTCTATCAAATTAAGCTTTGACTTATTTAATCGCTTGATATTTCACAATAAATCCACCCTTAACGATTCATTTAATATTTTAGAATTTACATTGTATTGGCCCATTTACAAATAGGATGATGCCTTTATCAATTTGAACTACTACAACTTATTTAGTTATATAATATTACATAATAATTGGAATTTAATTTTAGCAAGCCATTCAAAAATTTCAAAAAAAAATTATAAATATATTTATTTATTTTATATAATAAATATATATATTTATGTTTTTGAAGATTTTTTTTAATTATTAATAAATAATTATTTTAAAAGGGTTATCTCTTTTATAGAAATAGATAGAAAAATAATAGAAAGAAAGTAATAATAAAAAAACAAGTTTTATGAACTCTAAAATTAATTGGAAATAATTTTGTTAAACAACAATTTTATTGTAGTAGAAAAGATATTAAAACAAAGAACATAATATTAGACAATTAATATATGGGATAAAGTGCTAGGAAAAAAATTGAAATAAAAAAGAAAGTTGAAAAATAGGATGAAAATAAGATTAAAAAATTATTTTTGAACAATTATTAATTTTCTTTTTTTTTAAGAAGAAGAGATTTTCTATAATTTATCGAATGTCATTACAAATTATTTTTACTATTAAATAAATAAATGTTATAAAAAATTATTCTATAAAAAAAACTGACCATCAACCCTGTTAAATTATTAATTCATCATTTTGCAATGTAAGACAAGTTACTTAAATTGCTTGATACGCAAAATAATGTTTCTAATTTAAATCTACGATGATACGTACCCAATTAAAAAAATAAGAATTGCGGTGGACGGAAAGGAATTGGACAAAGTGGGAGGAAAGCAATCCAAAATATGGACAAAAAAGTGCTCCAATATAATAATTTTTGTATCATGGAATAACATGAATATGTTTCATTTATACTTTATATTCTCATGAAAACTTAAAGATAGTTCTTTGTGGTTGGGAAACTTGTTTTACAAGTAGTTTATGATTTATTTATTTATAAATTATTAATTTAAATTAAGTATTGTTGATATGTTTTAAAATATTTAAGGTTTTTATTTTTCAATATATATCTTTTTTTCAATTTTTTTTTTTTTTTTTTCATTTTTTTATATCATAGAATTTATATGAGAAGTGTCTCAATGTTTATGGTTTTTGTATAAGTATTATGATGCTTTTTAAATTTTTTTGGATCTCTATTTAGTTAAAGTGTACTTATTTTCTCTATCTCACCTTTTTCACTTTTTATTCGTTGGATATTGCTTCACACATCAACATAGTTTTAATTTGAATTCACCTCATCCAAGTTTAAATGGTGCTAGGTATGTTAGGTCGGTTGTGGTCATAGATGATATTGGTTATGTTAGTGATGTTGGTGATGGTTGTATATGCAGCGTGTAGGGGAATCTGGACTTCTCCTTTGTGTCAAAGACTTGTTTGTTAGCTCTAGTCAAAAGTAGGTCCATTTAATCTAATAAATAAAATAACATAAAAATGATATTGGATTAATCTTCCTAAAGCCTTGGGATTAAGTAGCTAAAAACATTATCCATTAAGTGTTAAGCACAAGCTTATACTGAGAGGGGGGGGGGGTGAATCAGTATAAGATATTTTTAACTTTCGGCTATTAATCTTAAATTCAAAACCTCAAATTACTCCGCAATTAATATATTCAAAGCAATCAAATGCAAAACCACACAATGCAAATAAACACAGATTTGCATGGAAACCCTTTCGGGAGAAAACCACGGAGAAATTCTCTTAATATAAATATTCGTAGGCACCAACCTACTGGTGCACCAACCCCAAAAACAATTTTGTAGGCACCAACCTACAGGAGCACCAACCCCTTTCACTGAGCACCAACTCAGCAAGAGACACCAATCTCTTCAAAACGAAGGCACCAACCTTCTCAGAAAAAATCACTCTTCTATCTCAAATTTGTTGTCAAAACAACAGATGATAGAACACTTGCTTTATCTCCTTTAGATTCGATCTACGCTTTAGTGTTTTCGCTGCTATACTCTTTCTTATACTTGCTGATTTTTTCTTTTCAATATTCTCACAAAAATTTGCCTTTAAAAATTCTGCGCTTCTTTTATATATCTTCTACTTTCGAATCTACTCTTTTGCCATTCGTTATGGACTTATTTATAACCCACGGAAAGCCACAAATTAAGGTCGTGAATCTTCAAGTGAAAAGGTCCTTTCGAACGGTCACACCTCCTCCCAATAGGTCGGCCAAGGTTGACAATTCCGTCGACAATTCCGTTCACTTCCGTCGACATTTCCGTCAACAATTCCGTTCACTTCCGTCGACATTTTCGTTCAATTCCGGCAACAATTCCGTTCACTTCCGTCAACAATTCCGTTCACTTACGGCAATAGTTCATTTGACATCAATGACAATATTCCAACATTAAGTACATTACGTGGAAAGTAAGTTTGACATAGACAATCCACCTTAGTAATGAATTTGACATATTTAACTTTGTTATGTGTGCGAAACAAGTTATATTTGAATGTAGATATGCTTCGTTTTAGAAATGGTCGAATAAGATGAAATGGAGATAACTAACTCTTTAAAAACATCATAACATGTCAAAATACAAAGCATCTAGAAGCCCAAGGGTTATGTTGTACAATTCTCAAATTTTACATTTGAAAGGTAATTTAATTCAATTGTCGTAAGCATTAATTTTTTTTTGGCATTTATCAATCTCCTATCAACGATATGAAAATAAATATTTATCACAGTTTTTTAAAGAGAAATATTTTTTCAAAGAACTATACATTGTTTATTTATTTGTATTTGTGATTTTCTTCTAGTTGAATCTTGAGCAAATTTAACTTATTGAAAAACAAAATCTTACCAATATCGATATCAACAATGTACGTGTCATGATCACAGAGATCAAAGACATATGTTTGAGTAATGCCTACCTATACATATCATTATGTAAACAAGGGGGAAAAAACTTTAACAAAATAAATAGTATTTAAAATAACCCTATATATAAAAGCAATTCAACTAGATGTTAGACGAAAATGAACTTGAATTAATTAAAATGTTTGATAAAAAAATACTTTGACATAAATTATTATACAATTTATATCTATGATAACGTGTTTCCAATTTAAAATGTTAAAATTGAGATGGAGGGAAAAAAATGAAATAAAGGGAGAAAAAAGCAATCCTTAATATGGACCCAAAAAAACTTAAAAAAATAATATTCTAATATAATAGAGAAATAAGAAGACTAATTATTAAATCCATGAAAATGGATTTGAAATTAATTTATATTTTTGAATGAAATTGCTCACCACAACTCCATTAATACCTTTTTATCAATTTAAGTTTTAACTTATTTAATTGCTTAATATTTCACAATAAATCCATCTTTAAATAACTCTTCTAATATTTTAGAATTTGAATTGTAATGGCCCATTTACAAATTCGATAATATTTATATAAATTTCAACTACAACTTATTTAGTTCTATAATATTTTATAATTATTATTTTTCATTATTTTTTTTAAAATTTAATGTTTTATTTATAAATATACAAATATAAATATATTTTTTTATTTTTATTTTAAATAAATTATTCTAATTTTTAAAAGATAACATTTTTATTTATTAATAGTTAATAAGAATTTTGAAAAGGCCCATCTCTTTTATAAATATATAGAAAAATAAATTCTAAAATTCCAAACGTAATTAAAAATAGCATTATTAAATAACAATAAAATTGTAATAGAAAAACAATAAAATAAAGAACGGTGCACCAAACAATTAAAATATGGGATAGTCTTTTTAAAAAATTGAAATAAAAAAATTTAAAAAAAAAGAAAAGGGTTAAACAATAAAACAAAAATAAGAGAAAAACGTTGTTCTTGAACAGCTACCAATCATATCCTTTTCCGGAAGTTTAGATTTCTATGGTTAAATGAATAAATATCATCCATAATTTCTCGATGTATAAAATCAATTGTCAAATTTAACACCTGCCATATTAAATTATTAATTCATTGTTCTGCACTCAAATTGCTTGCACTTTATATGTATAATGTCCAATTAAAAAAAATTGATTTGATCGGACGGAAGGAAATTGGACAAAAGTGGGACGAAAGTAATCCTTAGTATGCACAAAAAGTGTTCCAATATAATAGAGAAATAGCGACCAAATCCATGGAAATGGATGGAGTACCTACTTTATATCATGAAGATAGATGCGAAAGTGAAGGCTTGTCCATGGAAATGGATGGAGTACCTACTTTATATTTGCATTAAAGAAAAATATATAAATAGATTCTTTATGGTCATATTGATTCGAATGAGATATTTCTCGTCACCTAGAATAGAAAACTTTACATGTGAGGCCAATCTCTAACAATGCATTCTTGTCTTCATTTTCACATGTGAATATAAGAGTCCAAAAGGTGTTGCAATCACCTTTTGACTCTAACTAAACATGTGAATCCTAGGGCCCCTTACAAAACCAACCCATATATGACACTTTATATTTTGCACACCTTGACAAACCATATGTGACTACTAGGGACAAAACCCATGTCCTCTAGTGGAGTGCTACACCCCACTCCACATCACATCATCTTGGTCACACTTGGGACCCTACATCACCAATCAGCCACATCACTTGCATGTCACATCACTCACATGCCATGTCACCATGATTAGTGACCATAAATAGTGACTATGAATAATAACCCATGAATAGTGACTTCACACCTAACATTCTCCTATTTGAAATCAATATACACAAGATTTGCCACACATGCATATTATATCATATAGCTTCCAACCATACCCTCTGCTTCCCTGACACAAACTTAAAAGTTTTGTTGTACTACTAAAATTTCTTTGCCTTAACCATCTTTGTCAATATCTGCTCATCCATAGCAAACTATAACACCTAAAGTGACTCTTCACTTCTCCATGGACCAATCCTCTAATCAAGACTCTACCATGAACCGTCTCATAACTCCCATTTCTCGAAAGTTTTCGATCTAGTGCACACCATTACTTTCACGAGGCTTCCTACTCCTGATGAATCCAATTCACATGACAATAACATGTCTTTTCCTCCATTATATGACACTCCTATGAAGACAACTCACAATGCAAGAAGTGTGGTACTTCCTTGCTTTCCTATCCTTGTGAGTCTCCATCGTTGGTTCTCCTCCATACCACCTTCATTGCATCCTTGTCACCTAAGCCATCATTCCAGTGATCATGTTGGGGCCTGCATCCAACATGTCATCAACACATATGCAACAACATCTGCTAAACACTTTGTCTCTCTATAAAGGTACTAAATATCTTTTACTACATGTGCAGTGCCTACACTAACCCATACAATGATTTATTTAATGTGCAAACCAACAACATTTTTTGCCTCATCCTCTATATGTTTCTCTTCCTAAGAGATATCACTATGTAGGAATCACGTTGCTCCAACTCCTTGAATAGCAACATGTGCAAGTAGCACTCTTGGTAGTAGTGAGGAGAGAATATCCCATAGAAGTTAAAACTAGACTTCTCCACAACCACCAAGCTATCAACATTGCACAAGTTCGCTAGACCAATCACAGCTCCTAAGAAGTTTGTTAGGTTAATTTTAATTATCACGTTTTGATTTAGGCGTTAAAGTGTAGTCCCAAAAATCTTATGTGTTGGCCTTTTATGCAAGATTAAGGTCTTACACGCTCACTCGAAGTATGTAGTAATAGACTAGTTCCCGTGGATTATGTTGTTCAATAACACACTAGTCATATACTTGAGTTTATTCATATATCTGCTTAGAAATTATATAGAAAAATAAATATATGACTGTAGACCTTGACTCATTAATCACAACAACCAAGAACACGAATATAAATGCCATGAAGTTCAAAGGGTTGTCTACGTAAACTCGTATAATGCATGTTCTATAAATCTCATAATGAATAATAAGCCAAAAATTAGCCAATACATACCCATTGTTAATTCTCAATTATCAATTATCTAAAACACAACACCTGAATTGATTGTATATCCATAATTCTATATTATAAAGTCATTATATGTTATCCATTATCAGTCACCTTACATAAATACACAGAGGTATTTATACTTGTTTTTTCCTGACCAAGTAGTTACATAATAAATGACAAATGGGTGATTGGCCAAAGATCTCTTAATAGAATGAGAGTCATGACAGTCTTTTACTTATTTTTTTCTAAGCACCTAGGCCTTTGCACCCCCTATATTCTTTTTTGATGCTAGATCCTTGCTGACATATGTCATTTTCACAGGTTAGTGTGAAACTCAGGATGATTAAAGTCTAGATTATCCTTGAGAACCGCTACTTAACCATCTCCTGCTTCCTTTACACTTTCAAATATTTTGGTTATTATTTTGAGTCATATGCCCTTAGGTTCTCTATAGTTAAGTTTTGTGTTTGATTGGGTCTTCTTGTGTTGGTATCTTTCACATTGTTATCCTCTTGCGCCTCATTGGATCTATGCCACGATCTTTCTGCACCATGTTAGTTTTGTGCCATGGTCTTCTTGTGCCATGTTTATCTCATGTCATTTTGGTTTTGTGCCAAAAAACCAAAATATTTAGCCAAAATTTGGGGTCCAACATCACCCCACACTATGCTCTTAATCCATCCTGGACTAAGTCTCGGTCTGGACCTCAGCCAAGAACACAAGCCCTATTTGTTCAATCTACTTCCTAACATTGTCTCAATGTGATAAGGTGTCAAGCAACTTGGATGTTGTCTCTTCAATTTCTACCTTTAAATTTTTCATTTCATCGGGTTGGTCAGGACACTCATTGGCCTTACTAACTAATTGGTCAAGGAATATACTAGCATCTTTTTGAACCTCTTCAATTGTAGTGAATTCAACTACAACCTATCCTCAGATAGCTACAAAACTAGAATTACGTTGATGTTGATGCATGTTTATTATTTCTTCCATAGTTTTAACATCTTTAAATGCCTTTGCATGCTTGATGTGGTCTTTTAATATAAGGGCAACTTCCACCAACTGCTACTGTTGAAACTCCTTTGCATTGAGCCAAGCCTCCAAAATTTTATTGGGTCACACTAGTTTTTCAAAAATCTTGTCCATGATGGCAATCACTTCCCCAACTCTTTTGAGGTCATGTTTGCATAGTTCTACGGCTTTGGTAAAGTGTTTAACCTCCCATAATGCTTTATTTCTCAACATGGGCTATTCCTTGCACCGTTTCAATAGGGGATTTACTATTAGGAATATAAAACACAAAGTAATATTAATGAAATAAAGATGAAAATAAAATTAAAAAAAAACAACACAATAGAGACACATATTTAATATGGTTCACCTAAAATGGGCTACATCCACACAGAAACAACTAATTCTTCTCTTATTCAGTCCAATAAATGAAGGAAAAAACTTGTAATATAATCTTCACTCACACACATTTTCATCATGATTACAATGCCCTCATATTAGAGGAGAGTTACATATTAGGGAAGAAATGCACCAACATAATTTTTACTGTTAGATTTGTGACCTAATCATGAACGGTCTAAATTTACTATGAAATTACAAGATTATAAAATGCAATTTTCAAAAAACTTTGCTTCAGAAGTGCTACCCCCAAACCCCCATTAGGGGGCTCCAAATTAGGTCATCTCCCCCCTGAACCATCATGGTGACCTTAGTGGGGGCATTACCCCTCCACACCCCACTATCAAGAATTGGGCATTTTAATAAGATTAGGCTCCACCTTCCAACAATCTCCCACTTGGAGATTGATTGTTGCAACTTCACTGCTACAACTTTTTCCTTAGACTTTTCTCTGAAATTTGACCCTAAACATGTTTCTCATCTTCCTTGTTATCCCTGAAGACCTCTTAGAGCTAAACAACTCTCCAGCTTCTTCTTTGTGACTACCTTTGTTATCATATCTATAAGATTCTGAGTCATATGGATCTTTTTCAATTTCAGTTGACCATCCTCCAAAATTAAACAAATAAAGTGATACTTGAGTTACATATGTTTGGTTCTTGAATGGAGTGTTGAGTTCTTTGCTAAATGAATCGCACTTTGACTATCACTATACACCCTAAAATCTTCTTGCTTCTACCTGAACTCTTTCATGAACTATTACATCCATATCATCTCCTTGCTTGCTTCTGTAGCTGTAACATATTCTACCTCTATAGTTAACAAAGCAACTATCTTATGCAATTTTAAAATCTAACTATTGTGTTACCAACAGTGAATACATAACCTATGGTGCTCCTCATGCCATCTAAATCTTTAACCTTATCTACATCAACATATCCTTGTAAGGTAACATCTGACCCTTCAAAGCACACCTATCTATCAATGGTCCCTCTCAAGTACCTAAGAATCCACTTGACTATATCCCAATTCTCCTTTCATGGATTATTCATAAACATGCTGACAACTCCTACTACATGAGCAATGTTTGGTCATGTGCACACCATAACATACATTAAACTTCCAATTGTTGAAGTATAGGGAACTTTGGACATGTAATTGATTGTTATTGCATTTTAGGACACTATTCCTTACTTAATTTGAAGTGCCCTTCCAAACTTCTACTAATTGATTTTACATCTTGCATATTGAACCTAACTAATACCCTCTTGATATATTCGTATTGAGACAATGCCAATTTTCTATTTTTTCTATTTCTTGTTATTCTCATACCAAGGATTTGCTTTACATCACCTAAATCCTTCATTATAAATGAGTCTACTAGTTTTCTTTTGAGCTCATTTATATCATGCATGTTAGACCCTATAATAAGCATGTCATATACATACAATAATAAGATAATATAGTTTTCATTATCTGATCTCTTAAAATAAACATAGTGGCCAGAATGACATCTACTATAACCTTGTTCTATTATAAACACGTCAAATTTTAAATGCCACTACTTTGGAGCTTGTTTTAGACCATACAAACTCTTCTTCAATCTGCACACTATTTTCTCCTTACCTTTGAATTTATATCCCTTTGGCTACTCCATATATATTTCCTCCTCCAAACTACCATGGAGGAAGGCAGTCTTCACATCTAATTGTTCAAGGTGCAAATTTTTTACTGCTACCAAACTTAAAACAGTTCTTATGGAAGTCATTTTAACAACTCTAGAAAATATTTCATCAAAATCTATACCTTTATTTTATATAAACTCCTTTACAAGAAGTATGGCCTTGTACCTCTTTTTTTCTCCATCTTCTTCCTTCAACCTATGAACCCATTTATTTTGTAATGCTCTTTTTCTTATAGGCAACTGAACCAAATCTCAAGTTTGGTTATGTACCAACAAGCCCATCTCATCTTTCATGCCTTGCTCCCACTTCTATCCAGTTTATACCCGCATTGCTTCTTCATAGCTTTCTATCTCACCACCATTAGTCAACAATAAATAATAAACTAAAGGAAAGTATTGTTTAGGGAGTCTACTTACTCTTGTAGATCTTCTAACTACACTTTTAGGAGTATGAGGTACTTGTTTTTATTGTTTTAGTGTTCCACATTCTAATTTTTTGGCACTTTTGGAATTTTATTTTCAATGATTTCATCAAGTATTGCATATTTTGTATTTTTATTTTCTTATTTATTTATTTGCAACTGATCTTTGTACATGACCTTCTCATCAAAGATCACATATTTACTCCTAATGATTTCACGATTTTTAAAATCCCATAAACAGTAACCAAAATCATTAACTCCATATCCAATAAAATTACATTTTTTGGATTTTGCTTCAAGCTTGGTTCTATTTTATTTATCAATATGGACAAATGTTTCACAACCAAAAGTCTTTAAAAAGGAATACTCTATCTTTTTACCTATCCATGCTTCCTCGACAATTCCACCATCCAAAGGACTTGAAGGCCCTCTATTTATTAAGTAAATAGTAGTATCCACAACATCTACCTAAAACTGTAAGGGCAAATTTGCATGCAATATCATACTCCTTGCATGCTCCATGATTATCTTGTTCATCCTTTCTGACACATCATTTTGTTAGGGTGTTCTTGGAAACGTCTTCTTTCTATGAATCTCATGGGATGAACAGTAATGATCAAACTCCTTGCTACAGTATTCACCGCCATTATCTAATCTGACACACTTCAACTTATTTCGTGTCTCATTCTCAACTAAATCTTTTCATTTCTTAAAAGTATCAAAAACATCAAATTTTTTTCACATGCAATAAACCCAAGTTTTTTTAGTTGTATCATCAATAAAAGTTACATAATAAGAAGAGCCACCAAGGGATGACCCCTGAGTTGGTTCTCATACGTCTGTATGCATATAATCTAACTTTTCATCTTTCTTTGTCTTCTTAACTCTGATAAATTTGACTCTCTTCTATTTTCCATACACATAATGCTCATAGAAATCCAAATCCACCTTCTTCAAATCTATCAATAAATTCTTTGAGTAGAGAACTTGCATCCCCTTCTCACTCATGTGCCCAAGTCTGTGGTGTCATAATTTTGTATCTGCTTCTATAAAAGCTAAATAAATAGAAGAGTCAACATTACCATTAGATAAATATAATGTACCTACTTTCTCTCATTTTACTATTACTAATGATCCTTTAGTAACATTTCATGAATTTTCTACAAATGTAACTATGCAACCCTTACTTCCCAACTACCCTGCTAAAATTATATTTTTTTAAAACTCAGGAACATGCCTCACTTATTTTAGAAACTATTTGTTTCCATTCTATAATTTTATATGTATCCTACCCTTTCCAATAATTTTAAAAGGTTCACCATCACCCAAATAAACCTGTCCAAAATCACCTTGAACGTAGTCTTGAAAATATTTTCTATGGGGTATAACATGAAATGAAGCCCCTGAATCTAACATCCAAGAAACATTAATATTATCTAATGAAATGATTAAAGAATTTTGAAACACATTACTTGCTACATTTGTTTCCTAAATTTTATCTTGTTGTCTATCTCCTTATTTTCATTTTCAAAACCAACAATCTTTCTTCAGGTGTCCTTTCTTCCTGCAAATCTAGCACACCAACGTTCCTCTAGATTTGGATCTACCCTTCTTAGACTTCCCACAATTCCTTGGGCCCTTTCCTGTCTTCTGTTATTCTCCATATTCAAAGCATTACCTAATGTCTCACATGTGCTTTTTTGTCACATTTCTTCACTAAGAATAACACCAATAACATCATCAAACTTTAAAGTGTTTGAAACAAAGACAAAAATACTCACATCCATGACCAAGCCATTACAACTTTATGGCAATGAACACATAATCAAAAGAGCCCTAAACTCATCATCAAAGTTTAATCCTACAGAGCTTAACTAATTTGTGATTGTATTAAATTTTTTTAAATGATCAACAATAGACAGACCTTCTGACATATCCATATTAAATAAATGCTTCATAAGAAATACCTTGTTGGAGGTTGAGGGTTTTTCATACACTCTATCCAAAGTCTTTATCATATTTTTTGTTGTCTTTTCTTTTGAGATATTAGAGGCCATTGATGTTGTTATGCACAATCGTATTGTTCGTAGTGCCTTTCTATCAAGAACCTTCCATTCTTCATCCTTCATAGTTGTTGGCTTCTTTGCTATTTTGACCAATGGTAGAAAAAGATATTTTTGATATAGATATTCTTACATTTGTATCTTTAATAGATGGTAGTTTTTTTCATTGAGCTTCTCAAGCTTAAACTTACCTTCTTCTACCATTGCTTTGACTTAAACGAGGAACCCTCTTTTCTTTCAAGTTTATCTGCCAACTAAACCTTCAACACTGAACGCAATTTTTAATAATATAAAATGCAAATTATTATTAATGAAATAAAGACAAAAATAAAATGTAGAAAATAAAACACAATAGAGACACAAATTTAATGTGGTTCACCCAACATGGGCTACTTCCACACAAAAATATCTAGTTCTTCTCTTATTTAGTCCAATAAATGAAAGAAAAAACTTGCCATACATCCACTGCAATAACTTTTTCATTCACACATAGTACCACTATGTTTACTATGTCCTCATATGAAAGGAGGGCTATATATTAGGTAAAAAATACACTAACATAATTTTTAATATTATATTTGTGACCTAAGAGTGAACGGTCCAAATTTATTATAAAATTACAATATTTTACAATGCATTTTTTATAAAATTTTGAGTCAAGGATGTTTCCCCTGAACCCCTACTAGAGGGGGCTCCAAAGTAGGTCTCTGCCCCCTGGACCCCCATGGTGACCTTACTGGGGGGTGCACCCCTTGTTGGGAATTAGACATTATAATAATATTAGGCTCCAGTATCCAACATTTACAAGGGTATCCAATTTATCAACAACTTCTCCCTCCAAAGGTATGTCATTTATCAATGTTGGTTCTTGACCCAAAATAGATTTAGACAAATTTAAAGTCTTAATTTAGACACTGTGGCTTCTTTCATTTATTGCTTTAATGTGGCCACTTCTTCTTCAATTCCTTATAAGTGGCAACTTCTTTCTCTTACATTGCCATCACCTCGAAATGTTTCTTCTCTACATCCTGCACATCATAATCTGAAAGTATATTTTTTCATGTGCCTTTTAAGGCCATTTTCAAAAATACAACACTAGCTTGTAGAGGAGAGAGCTCATGGGGATCAACCTAAATTGGAGTGGGAAACGTAGGTGCATATGAATCTAACATTAGAATGCTTGGAGAAATTTTAAAATGGCATTATTCATTGTACATATCTAAAAATAAGGACACTTGTTGCTTGGTATCGATGGTTAGATCCTAAGGAAGGAAATGGGGCCATAAATAGGGAATCCTATCTAGGATGCTTATTTGGTATTAAGCGTGCAATTTGGTGGATGCATCAACCAAAGTGGTTGAACTTTGAAAATAGCCAGCTCTTTTATTTTATTGGGATCTCAATCAAAGATTTTGAACTCTATATCTGGAGCCAAAGAAGTGATGTTGATGTCCATTCCACTCATCTATTAGGTATCAAAACAATCACCCTCTTTATCAAATGGACCCTAATGTCTAATTGCACGTCATCAAGGATGGTTTCCTCTTGCACTGGGAAGGGTGTATTTTCTATGTCAAATTCTTCCATTTCTTCCTTATGGCCTATAAGTTCTTCCTCCACTAGTTTAGTTGGGGGTAATGGTGTTGATCCCTCAGATTATCTTTTTTTTGTATTTTGTTTAGAGGCCCTTGATGGTGAAGGCCTTGGTGGAGAAGTTCCTAGAGGTGAAGCCCTTTGTGGAGAAGCTCTAGGTGGAGAAGCTTGTGGAGATGAAGCCCTTGGTGGTAGCACTTGGGTAGTCCTTTGCCATTTTCATGCTTCTAACCATAAACTTGTGTTGGTATCATGCCCAACCCACTTCTTCTTATCAAGATGTGGTATAGGTGGAAGATTTTCCCTTGCATTCTCTGCACCTTTTAAAGATTTCTTCTTGGGATACAACATGTAAAACATATTGTGAACACTTTTTCTAACCATGGTCTGTTTAACCTTGATGTTGGTTTTATCAGTCTCATGTTTCTCCATGTAGGCCTTCTTGTTAGGATAAACATGCATCTTCCAAAGAGTGTGAATATCCAAGTCAATTCAATCTACTTCTAAGGTGAGAGGTTGTGCATAAAAAATGCGGTTCATCAAATTAATGAAGTATCACACCATGAAGGCATAAGGTAGCTTTAACCAAGCTAAAAGTTCTCTACAGGGTGCCATTTTGATATGGGCCAAACATAAATGTTGATTTACTGTAAATTTGGCTTGTTCATCAACCTAGATGGGCAAGTCCTTAGGAATGAACCATTCATTCCCAAAATGTCTCCTTCATGTCATCATACCATGACTTCATCTTATTTTTGTATGTTGGGGTGATATGATTGTGGCACATGAATGCCTTATAGTACTCTATAGGGGACTTGTGTTTGGGTGGGTATGCCCACTTCAATTCACCAGAGGTGTAATCTAGTACACCAATCTCATCAAAAACCATGAATAATAAAAATACCCCCATGGAAACATATGGCTTGGTATCTGATGGGTCTTATTGGCATCCATAATGATTTGTTGGAAAAATACATTACTTAATTATACTTTATGCCCTTAGTCACCTGGTGAGTGATGTAGAGGTGAGCCATATGTACCTCTTTCGAATGACCTGTGCCTTTGATCTTGGTCATAATGATGCATGCAACTACTTAAAGGGTAGGATCTTTAAAGTTGTTTATATGCATGGCATGGCCCTACTTATGAGACATGAGTATCATTATTGTTTTTTCTAGCTTCTCTTAATCTTCTAAGTCAAATTCCACATCCATGTCAAAGCATTATAGTCTTGACACCATGTTTATTCTCTCAGGTATAATCTTCATGTTGTCCAACAAAATAGATATAGTCCTCATGGATGCGTGAGAGTAAAAATTTACTGCTTCCACTAGTTTTCCAAAATATGGAAGGTTAAACAACTAGAATATCCTTGTAGAGTCCAAGGCATTGAAGATTTTAAGGTCATACACTAATTTATTTTTGGTGTTATAGCTCTCAACCCAGTAGTCATTCTGTAATTCAAACTCATTTCTTAGTTGATGGTGGTTGTAATCAAATATGGTATAGGAGGGTACTTTTGACACCTAATTTTCTATGCACAACACCATTTTTGATTACTACATCTCTTCTATCATCAATGATGGGGGTGGAGGTACTTGTGCCTTCTTTTCCTAGTGCACCATCCCAAATGATTTGCCTTCCATGCACTTCCCCTATTCTATAATTGTTTTTTATCTAATCAGTATTGCTTCCCCCCCAACGTGCGATACTTCCTCTTCTGGTATGGTTGGTAATGGATCACTTCTTAAGGCTGCCTTCTTAGGCTACATCACCCTCTGTGGAGCTTGAAGGTTGATGCATGACCATCCAATGTTCCCAAAGTAATACATGTTTATGGTGTAGGTGACTCAACTTTTCCTACTTCATCACCCTTTAATGGTAGATGTATGCCTCTAAACCCTATAAATACCATTTTTCTATGTCTTATGTCATGTTTCAAGGCTAGTTTATACTTGATTACTCAGTTAATATCTTTTTCAATAGCTATGCACAAGAATTTGATGCTTTAAACTTGCACTTGTTCTGAAATTTCTTGGACTTAGTTCACTCTTCATCTCTATAAAACTCAAATGAAAGCAAAGGTAAAGGTTAAAATGAGCTCTCAAGTCTTTTTTATAGGATTGAGGGGTAACTTACATTTATTACACCCTTCTTTTTTACCATCACTTCTTGTAATTAATACATTTGTAATGGCCATCATTCTTCGACCATTGCATCTCATCATAAATGCATTTAACGATATTGTCATGTCATGATATTGGCACACTTATTACAACCACTTCTTATTCTATATTAATGACACATCTTGTCCCATGCTTTTATTTGGATGGAATGGAGCAAGTTGTTCAATTTTTTAAATATGCATACTATTGGCATGAATCTATTATGAATATCTTATACTATGGAATATTCAACTTGCATGTGCATCCTTATAGTACTCAATATGAATACACATATAACCTCTTAACCCATACTAAAAGTGTGTCGTGGTCCTCCATGAAATTACAAGTATAAAAATAAAATACCCTTTTATAAACTAAATGTTGCACATAACTAAGGTAACACTTTATTAAAAATAGGAAATACTACATATGGCATAAGCCTTATTGTTACAAAAAATATACTTTTAAGCAGATAAATACGTCTGTAGTTGGAAACCTTTATAATGTCCAGGAATAAATTAATCATCCAATATTTTTAAATGACAAGTGGAGGTAAGGTGAATGTTATGAATAAAAAAGGACCATCCTAGTGAATATGAAGTTTCCCAGAATGGCATATGAAATTGGAGTTATAGATCAGGGCTTTCATTCCAAGGGTAAATGTCTTGTGCTTAATGTGTCTATCATGTCAATTATTTTGTCTACATTTCTCCAAATCTTGACTCTAATGATCAAGGAAACTAGCTTTATCTAACTAAAATAGAGCATATGAAAATGATTTTAATGATTACTCATCATCTAATTATCCAATGCACACAATAAAAAGAGATGGTACCAAGAATTCAACTGAAAGAACTGCTTCTATATCATACACCAGATTGAACAATGTGTTCTTGTTAAGGCACTTAGAACTTATTCGGTAAGCCCAAAGTACTGTAGATACTCCATCATCCTAGTTAGTGTGGCAAATATTATAAATATTTGTAAGGGTTGTGCCTAAAATTTTATTGAATGCCTTGGCATTGCCATTGGCTTGGGGATGATACGGTGTTATTTTGTGGTGGTCAATCATGAACTCAACAAGTAGGATGCAAATAGTTTTAATGAGTAAATGTATACCATGATCACTAGTAAAACTTAATGGGAAGCCAAAATGGGTTACGATATGTTCCCATATGAAGTGCATGGTAGTAATAAAAGTACAAGCCCTTATTGGCATGACCTTAGCCTAGTGCATGAGATAATCAGTTGTTGTAATGATATAATAAGACCATGTATGTCATCTAGCTAGATTGATGGGGCTGTTAAAATCAATGGCCCATTTTTAAAACAGTTTTTGAGATAGAATAGGATGTAATGGCATGGAATATTGATGATTTGGTTTTCTGATGCACTATAAAATATCACATTATCTAACATGTAATTTGGCATCTTGAAAAAGGGTAGGTCACCATAGTCTAGCTAGTAGTACCTTGCATGCAGTAGCCTAACAAACATAGTGTCCACTAGTAAAGCCTTCATGAACTTATCAGAGTACTTTGAAGTGCTCATGTTTCATGACACAATGTCAAAAAAATTCATCTCATCCAATTGTAGATGTCCCCTCTAATTATCTAAAATGGTGCAGTGTGGATGGTGAGTTGCTTCTTAGCTTATGGAATCAGATAATCTGGCATTACATTAGTAGTTAAGAAAGATGCAATATATTCTAACTCCTTAGGAACATGAGAAACATGAAGCAGTTGTACATTAAGTAGGTCATCCTCAATGGCATGTAGTGTTTCTCTAAAATAAATTTATAAAAGATGGTCAAGACCATAATCAGTTTTTACTAATTTAACCATGATAGAGAATTAAAATTCTTGAAATAATACTATCCAGCGGTAGATGCAACCATGCAACACATGTTTATTTACTAGATATTTTAAAGCTTCATGGTTTGTATAGAATACAAAAAGATTTGCCAATATGTATTTTCAAAATTTATATAAATCATAAACCATTTAAAGTGTTTCACGCTTTATGGTGGTGTAATTCTTCTTAGCTGGAGTAAGTTTTCTAATAACAACATAGATGGGGTGACCTTCACCCAATTATGCAAGAACTACACCAACGACCATCTTGGAGGCATCAACATGGATATTAAATGGTTTTGTCTAATCAAGGAATTAGATAATCGGGGCAGTGACAAATTTGCTCTTTAAGGCCTCAAAGGATTCTTGGTAAGAATGGGTCTAAATAAAGTGGTTGTTATGTTTCAATAGTTCCTCCAAAGGAAAAATAATCTTTGCATAACCTCAGATGAATTTATGATAATACCTAATATGTCCTAGAAAGGAATGAACTACATTCTAAGTCATTGGTGTTGGTAGATGAAGAATGATAGATACCTTTGTAGGGTCGACCAAAAGTCCATACTTGCAGATAATATGACCAAGAAGAACATCTAACGGTGTAGTAAAAAGACACTTCTTTAGATTCAATGATATTTGAAGCACTCGATAATGCTCAAGCATGAGCCATAGATTATAAAAATGGTTTTTTTCCAATTTATAAACTATCTAATCATCCAAGTAAACTTGAATAAATTTATAGTTGAAATCTTGTTGGCCCTAAAATTTTGGATAAGTGTTGTCCAATTTTGACGTAGAACTGACATGGTGATAAAAGACCATGGTGTGGAAGGACCATGGTAAATAGATGACAGGTGCAAAAACACTATGGTGTAGAACCTATGGGGCACAAAAGGATAATGACACGAAGGAACCAACATGAGAGGACCCAGCCAAAGGGGAATGAGTCATGAGGAGCCTGAGGATATAGGACTCAAAACATAAGTGAAAGACTAGGGGATTGTGTGGAAAGTGGGAGTAGTTAAGAGAATGGTTCATGCGGGTCACCTTGACCCTATTAATAGGAAGTTTTGCACCAGTCCATAAAAAGAAGAACACATAGAAGCAAATATATAACATAGAGAGAGGATATAGGGGGCAAAGAGGCCCAGGTCCTTAGGAAAAACTAATTATTGAGTGCCATGAATCTCAGTTTGTTGAGAGTTCATTGGCCAATTCATCATGCCATTAATGATTATAAACACTTGGTTAGGGCAAAAGAAGTATAAATACCTCTATTGTAAATCATGAATGGGGGAATTTTTGGGGATAAATTTGTGATGAACTTTTGCTTTTATGATGATTAAGATTAATATATGAGATAGTAGTTTTATCAACTTCTTATGCTTTATGATGAACAATGGTATGTGAGTTAAGTGATTAGACTTAAGTATGAACTATGTCCTATATTTATTATCTTAGTATCTGATGCTAATATGAAATGACAATATCCTATCTAGTAATACTAATCAAACCTAGAACCCAAAGAATTAAGGTAATCTATCTTTGCATTTATATAATCCCTATTTAATTTGCATAAAGAGAAGATTATGAACAAGTTATTAACACTATGCAATAAAACCTATGGGAACTGATCTTTCATTGTACATTTTGAGTAATTTCACAACACCTAAATCTTGCATGAAAGGGCCAACCTGCTAGCTCATTGGGCTAGATTTTAGCACTAAATCTAGAATAATCAAAGAAACCCCAACATTTCGGTTCTATTGTCAGGACCCAAAGCACTTGAAGCACAATCATGAAAAATGTTTGAGCATATTACTCTTGATAATATAGAAGAATGGATTGCTAGTGTTGAAGATAACTTTATAGTTTCCTACTTTGAGATAGGAATCTTTGCACGATAGTGGGTAGAGGAGAAACTCTACAGTGCATTATACAAAACCTTCTTTTTGGAGGTCCTAGTTTATTTACATATTTAGTTGTCGACATATGCTCAAGGATAATCAAGTAATCTTAGAGGGAGACAGTTTTGGATGCTAGAATGACAAAGAACTTTATCAAAACTTAGAGTCCCATGGATGTGAGCAGTCAACTTTTAGTAGAAAGGAGTTCTAAATAGCTACATTTTGTAGTACATTGTAACTACCTATTCATGTCTTGAAGAATCCAAGTTCCAGTTTCTTTGAAAACTACATGGCCATTATATTAGTATTTTTGATTTTAAAATCAAGAAGCTATTTTTTGATCTTGGACTTGAAACCATACCAATGAAGAGTTATCCTCTTGTGCATGAGCTACACAATTGGAAGGGGAGAATAGGTGTTGGTAGAAAATTATGGGTTTAGAATGGTATCTAGCCATTGTGCATTACAAAAATAGAAGTATGATGAAGCTTGGTAAAGGATTATAGGATTTAGCAGTGTGAGAAGAGACTGAGAGAGCTCAAGGAGTATTGTTATGAGCCATAGGGAAGCAAAAACACATGAGGACCCCATCATTTTTAAGCCACATTCTATGCCACTTCTATCTTATGAAGGAAAAACAAGCTGGATAGTAGGAACTGAGGAACCAAGTATAAACCAACCCATCTCCCTCACCATAGTGTGCGCTCATGAATTTGATTTAGGAAAAGTAAACATACGTAATTAGGATACAAACAATTTAGAATTAAAGACTAAAGTAGTGATGGATACTGAAGCTGAGCCATTTGATGCTCATTTAGACTTAACACTTTATTTTTCTCTTCAAATTAATTCCATGGAACAACTTGGGATGCCTAGTAGACCAGGCCTACAAAGATAGCATACAGGCCCCAATTTGAGTAAGCAATTGATTACCATTCTTCATACCATAAGTATTATTGTTGGAGGTGGACTAGGAGGTAGCAAACTTCCTCCTCAAGGTATAAAGGTTAGAGGTTATAAACAACTACTCATTTAATCACCTTAATTGACTATGCTGTATTATGAAATGACATTACACTCACCATAATATCAAGGTATGGAAAATGCAGCTGAGCATGTCCACAAATGCGAACTAATTTGGAGGACATGAGGCATTACCTCCTCTGAGCATAAGACCACATAGTTTGAAACTACACTTTTAGAGTGCACACATAAATGGTATCAAAATTTTGAACCTCAACAAGTGATGGTTCACTATGATCAACTTAAGATAACTTTCCTTTAGGAATTTAACATTCCTAAATTTGAACAACAAAGCATAAAAACGTTAAAGGACATAAAACAAGGACTTACTAAGAGTGTGCATGAGTATGATGCTAGGTTTAATACCTTGTTGTCTAAATTGTCATTTGAGTTTAATGCTACTCATCATGCACAATGGTTTATCATAAGATTGTTATTACCCTTCCATCAAACCTTATCATAGCGTACCTTCACTAGTCCATGCAAAGCTTTAGAAGCTACTCTTTGCACTAAAATAGCTGAAAGCATTGATGCTAGGATTAATACTTTTATAAATGCCCAAATATACTTAATGGCATCACATATTGAGAAGTTGATAGACAATAATACACATGAAACATGCAGTGGTGTTTGGTGCATAGACTTTGAATCCAAAGGGCATACACTGAGAAATTATTTGAATAAGAACATCTACACAGTACTTAAATAGACATGTGAAATATATCATAAGGAACATGATGTATGGTCTTATCCTCTTTAACATTGGGATATGCACACTAAGGTGTCTAACTATTTCAAGATCTGTGATGCCTATACTCATGACACTAATGATTATCATTTGATTAGTGACATTCATGAATCTATAACGCACGACACATGCCAAACCTTAGTAGAAAATAAGAAAGATAAAAGTGGCTACCATAGATGAGTAAGAGGGAAAGTATGAGGAGGTGGTCATTTCCCACCTAGGACCTATTACAATGTGTATCTCTGAACCACTATCAAAGGGCTTTCCCAAACCACCTAACATGTGCTTTCTGTATAAAGGACCACTGACTAGAAGAGTGTCTTGACTTATACATGGCTATCACCAAATATTGAAATGAAAAAAGTGTCAAGATGATTCAAATTGATAAAACACATTGGAATGCATGCCCAAACATCCCTATAGTTCAACATGTAAACATTAGCACTCGCAGTGGGGGATAGATCTAGTCTACGTTTAATCCCATCAAAAAATTGCAATGGGAAGAACCAAGAGAAATTAAATATCATGATGTTTATCAATAGAAATATGTCCTTCAAGATATGACGGAATTAGTATAAGAAGTTTAGGAAGACATTTAGTTCCTCAAAGACAAACATAACACAAAGTATTGTTGTGTAAAGGGAAGTTAAACCATATGTGATGCGTGATGACTTTTAAGAGCTATGTAAGTGCATGTTAGATGAGATTATTATTCCATAGCTAAGTGTTTGGATTAAGAATCAAGATTGAGTACCAAATGAGGTTTAACCTCAAGTCACTAGGTAGAGTGAAGATCACCATTTAAATCATGCTCAGCAACAGGACACTCCTAGTTCCTCCCCCTTAGAAGATAAAGAAATATTGGTTAATGCTACCATTGTGTTGAGTTGTGGAGCTTAAAGATTCACTAATGAGATAATGTTGAGGTTGTTGGGCTTACAAAATAACCAACATTAGTCAGAACCAATCGACATCAGTTAGGGGTCGACCGGCATCGGTTAGGGGTCAATCGACATCGGTCATCTTCAGACCGACACCGACTTCTATGCATTTCTAGAATTGTTATTTTAAGGAGAATAGATTTGAGCCTTTGATTTAAGAGGTGGATATAAGGGTGGTGAATGCATGGCTCATGAGCCCTAGTGTTGTAGTATTCTATATATTAGGGTTAGATCCTCATAGCATGTACAATTCAATAATTGAGTTGATTGTAATTGATTGAGAGAGAGAGAGAGAGAGAGAGAGAGAGAGAGAGAGAGAGAGAGAGAGAGAGAGAGAGAGATAACTCTTGAGGGAGAATTACTGTACATCTGAGAGGTGTGAGGAGAGAGAGATTTCTTCATTGTATTTCCTTATGGAAGAGTTTAATAAATAAAGATTGTTTCTTGTATCTCTTATTATTTGATGTTTCTGATTTCTAGTTACTTATTACTTCTGGTTTCAATTTCGTGTTTAGTTGCTTATACAAAATTAATCAATTTTACTCTAAGATCCTAACAACTAGTATCAGAGTGTGTTAGTGTTTGTTGATTATAGAATTCACTCACAGGGGTTTTTGATTGAGTGGGAGTAAAGCAATGGCAGAAGAAAGTAAACTAAGAATGGAGAAATTCAATGGCAAGAATTATCAATTATGAAAGATGCAGATTGAAGATTATCTATATCAGAAAGATTTGTATTTACCATTGGGTGGGGTTTCAAGGAAGCCCATAGATATGGAAGATGAAGAATGGAATGTTCTTGATAGAAAGGCTCTTGGATCTATAAGGTTGAGCCTGGCATCTTCTGTGTTTTCCAACTTATCACAGGCAAAGACAATGGTAGAATTAATGGATACTTTGGCAAATTTATATAAAAAACCCTCAGCTTCGAATAAGGTATATATTATGAAGCAATTATTTAATTTGCAAATGCAGGAAGGTGGATCTGTATCTAGTCATCTTAATGATTTCCATACAATCGTAAATTAGTTAAATTTAGTCAAAATAGTTTTTCATGATGAAATTAAGGCTCTCTTAATCTTATGCTCTTTACCTAAAAGTTGGCATAGTTTGGTAATGGCAGTTAGTAATACTGCATCTGCTTCAAATATCTTGAAAGTTGATGATGTTGTTAGTGTAATCTTGAATGAAGAAATTCATAGGAAAAGCACAGGGGAAACATCAGGTAATGTTTTAAGTGTTGAAAGTAGGGGAAGGCAAAGAGAGAAGGGCAAGCAAGGGAAATCAAGGTCAAAGATGGGAAGTAGATCCAAATCTAGAAATAGAAGAATAACTTGCTGGAATTGTGGAAAGAAAGGGCATGCAAAGAAAGATTTTTGGTTGAAGGATAACAAAGAAAATCAGCATGAAGGCAATAAAGAAGTAAAAGTCACAGGTATTGTTGCACATGATGCTCTTATATTTTCTTTAGATAATAAAGTAGAATCATGGGTTTTAGATTCTGGTGCCTCTTTCCATGCAACCCCAAATAGAGAATTTTTCAATGATTATGTCCATGGAGAGTTTAGAAAATTTTATTTAGGGGATGATGAGCCTTGTAAAATTGTTGGCAGAGGAAAAGTGCAACTGAAATTGCAGAATGGCAACACATGGGTGTTGAAGGATGTCATGCATGTACCCATCCTGAAGAGGAATCTGATTTTTCAGGAAAGTTGGGTGATGAGGGTTGCACAGTAACTCTCATAGCTGAATCTTAGAAATTTTCCAAGGGTGCACTTGTATTAGCAAAAGGTAAGAGAGTAGGTACACTTTATCTATCTACTTGTATTACTGATTATTCTCCTTCTGTTTTATCTACTTCAAATGTAGATGCAAAGTTGTGCACTATAGGCTTGGTCACATGAGTGAGAAGGGAATGAATGTTCTCAAGTCAAAAGGTAAGCTTTCAAATTTGAAAAGCATAGATCTATATTTTTTTAAGCATTGTATTTTTTGGAAACAGAAGAAAGTGAGGTTTCTCAAAATTGGGTCAACCAAGAAGAAGCACAAGTTGGAGCTTGTTCACACAGACGTGTGGGGACCAACTCAGATAGCTTCTATTAGAGGATCACAATATATGTTTCTTTCATTGATGATGCTACAAGTAAGGTATGGGTTTATTGCATAAAGAGGAAATCTAATGTTTTTGACACATTTAAGAAATGGAAAGCTTTGGTTGAGAATGAAATAGGTTTGAGATTGAAGTGCCTCAGATTTGACAATGGTGGTGAGTACTGCAGCAATAAATTCAATAGTTACTATTCTATGAGTGGAATACGTAGTGAAAGAATGGTTCCAAGGACACCTCAGCAAAATAGAGTTGCTGAAAGGATGAATAGAATAATAATAGAGCATGCACGGAGTATGAGGTTGCACGCTGGTTTGCCCTTACAATTTTGGGCAGAAGCTGTAGATACTACAGTTTACCTGAGTAACAGAGGCCTTCTACTGCACTGGATGGTAGAATTCTAGAAGAGGCTTGGACAGGTAAAAATGTAGATCTTTCATTTCTCAGAGTTTTTGGTTTTGAAGCTTTTGTGCACATTGATAAAGAAAATAGAAAGAAGTTGGATGCTAAATCTATGTGGTGCACTTTCATTGGTTATGGTTTTGGAGATTTCAGATTCTGGTTGTGGAATTTAGAAACTAATAAAATTATTAGAAGTCGTGATGTGGTTTTCAATGAGAAGGTGATGTACAGTGATCAACTCAAGAGGCTGAATAATTTTGAGCAGGGAAATCTTGATTTGGAAGAGGTTATGATCCAAAATGAGCTCGCAGATAAAAATCATCACTCACAGAAAAATACAGAGACTGATGTTAGTCAGGTGGAAACTAACATCGATCAAGAGGAATTGACATCGATTGGGTGCAAACTGGCATCAATCAGAGATGACCAGGATTGATCACTGTTAGAAGAAAATTTGGGCAGATAGCAAGCTGTAAATGAGTCTCAAATGCCCATAAGGAGGTATAAAAGGGTAAGTAAACCTCTAATTTGTTATTCCCCTTATTTATACTACTTGTTGCTCACTGATGGTGGAGAACTAGAAAGTTTTGATGAGGCAATGCAGGTAGAATCTAGGAAACAGTGGGAGCATGGCATGAATGAGGAAATTGATTCCTTGGAAGAGAACCATACCTGAGATTTGGTTGAGTTGCCAGCCGAAAAGAAAGCACTGAAAAAAAATGGGTATACAGGTTAAAGGAAGGAGAGAATGGACAAATGAGACATAAGGCCAAGTTGGTAGTAAAGGGATTTGCACAGAAACCAGGTGTTGATTTTGGTGAAATTTTTTCTCCTGTAGTAAAGATGACTTCTATTCAGACTGTATTGTCTTTAGTTGCTATTGAGGATTTGCATCTTGAGCAGCTTGATGTTAAGACAACATTTCCTCATGGAGATTTGGATGAAGAGATATATATGGATCAGCCAGAAGGTTTTGAGGTCAAAGGTAAGGAGAAACTTGTGTGCAGGTTGAAGAAAAGCTTATATGGTCTTAAGCAAGCTCTAAGACAATGGTATTTGAGGTTTGACAGGTTTATGACAGAGCATGGCTTTAGTAAATGTCAATCTGACCATTGTGTTTATTTTAATAGATTGGATAATGGTAGTTATATTATCTTGTTACTGTATGTAGATGATATACTTGTTGCAGGTTCACACATGCAGGAAATTACTGAGCTTAAGGTAAAATTAGCTCACACATTTGCCATGAAGGATTTAGGAGCATCAAAGAAAATCCTTGGCATGAGTATTAAGAGAGATAGGAAAAATCACAATTTGATTTTGTCTCAAGAGGATTATGTGAATAAGGTGTTGGAGAGGTTCAATATGCAAAATGCAAAACCGGTAAGCACACCTATGGCTGGACACTTCAAGTTGAGCAAATAATAGTGTCCTAAATCACATGATGAGGTTGAGTACATGAGTAGAGTTCTATATGCTTTAGCAGTTGAGAGCTTGATGTATGCAATGGTATGTTCTAGACCAGATATTGCCCAAGCAGTGGGAGTTGTCAGCAAGTTTATCGCCAATCCAAGAAAAGAACACTAGAAAGCAGTTCAATTGATTCTCAGATATCTGAGAGGGACCAACAATAGGCATTTATGCTATGGAGGGTCAAACACTTCTCTACATGGGTATGTAGATTTGGATATGGCAGGTGACTTGGATGGTAGGAGAAGCACCACAGGATATGTGTTTACTATTGGTGGAATGACAGTTAGCTAGATTTCAAAGTTGCAAAAGGTTGTTGCCTTGTCCACTACAGAGGCAGAATACATTGCAGTCATAGAGGCTAGCAAGGAAATGATTTGGATGACTCGGTTCATGGAAGATTTGGGAAAGGAGCAAGAGAGTTGTAGATTCTACAATGATAGTCAAAGTGCAATTCATTTGACAAAAAATTTAGCCTTTCATTCAAGAACAAAACATATACAGCTTAGGTACCACTTCTTTAGACAGGTATTGGAGGATAGACAGTTGAAGCTGGAAAAGATCCATATGGATAAGAACCCTGTTGATATGTTAACAAAGCTGGTAACAAAGGAGAAGTTGAATCTTCATTCAAATTTTGTTGGTCTTCAAGATTGAACTTGAAGAGGGAGAAATAATCTAGAGATGTTTAGAGGATGTTGCTATACAGGTACAGGTGAAGCTATTTATCTCCAAGTGGGAGATTGTTGAGTTGTGGAGCTAAAAGCTTCACTAATGAGCTAAGGTTGAGGTTGCTGGGCTTACACAGTAATTGACATCAATCAGAACCAACCAACATCGGTTAGGGGTCGACTAGCATCGGTTAGGGGTCGATCGACATCGGTCATCTTCAGACTGACACTGACTTCTATGCGTTTCTAGAATTGTTATTTTTAGGAGAACATATTTGAACCTTTGATTTAAGAGGTGGATCTAAGGGTGGTGAATGCATGGCTCATGAACCCTAGTGTTGTAGTATTCTATATATTAGGGTTAGATCCTCATAGCATGTAAAATTCATTAATTGAGTTGATTGTAATTGATTGAGAGAGAGAGAACTCTTGAGGGAGAATTACTGTACATCTAAGAGGTGTGAGGAGAGAGAGATTTCTTCATTGTATTTCCTTCTAAAAGAGTTTAATAAAGAAAGATTGTTTCTTGTATCTCTTATTATTTTTTGTTTCTGATTTCTAGTTACTTATTACTTTTGGTTTGAATTTTGTGTTTAGTTGCTTATACAAAAGTAATCAATTGTACTCTAAGATCCTAACACATTGAAGGATGGGTAATCTAAGACATACTAGTAGACCCTAGTATATAAGTCAATGTCCTCATGAAGGATGCTTGGAAAAATATGGATACTCCAACACTATAGCTTCACCTTATCTATTATTTATGGTAAATAAGACTCACACATTACCTATTGGGGTCCTTAAGAATGCAATGGTTGACACACTTGGAGTATCATTCAAATCAGTTTTTGAGGTTCTAGAGCTAGCTAAAGCTAATGATTACCTAGCTCTATTGGGAAGACCTTGGTGCTATGAGAATAATGTATACTTGAGCTTCAAAAAGCACTACATTGGTTTTAAAAACATTGATTAGCATGTTGTAATACCATTAGATCCAGCACAAGGGCCCCCTTACATAGAGCTTGTCGATGTTGTTGAAGATATAAACCATATCTATAATGTGACTTTAAGAAATAATGAACAAAGAGATGCCACTCCAAATGGCATTATTTTATGGTTGGATACTCAATCCCTTTTTGACATTGCTAACAATGCATGTAATTATTAGGCTCATGGTGATTACGACCTCACTGGTAGAATATGTAGTACCATCAACAACTAGGAGAATGTGCCATGCTAGTTTAATAAATGACATAGATTAATTCACCTTATCACTAGCCAAGACATGAGGGGACCTATCATAGTGATACCGCTCAAAAAACTTGATGAGGCTCTAAGGTTCCATGAATAGATGGAAGTTTGAGACTTCATTCAGTGCCTTAAAGAGTTTTACCATACTAATAAAGATCATCTTCAATATTTAGTTCATCTTTTTGATGGCATAGCTACACGAGGTGTCAAACCCATTTTGAATGAATCTTCCACTGGGATCAAGTATGCTCATCCTTACACCATAAATTACATCATAATAACAAAGTAAAGGGAGCAATCAGTTATAACAAAGTACAATCACTTGAGCCCCACATTGAAGCCTATGAAACAATGTAGTGGAATGATGAGTCCTACTTACCATAATATTTATATGTACATGCATTCTATGGAACTTTATGCACTTGGAAATGAGCATGATATGTTCATGAAGAGTGACACATGGGTACCAGGTTTTGACATCTACTGAAGGAGAACATGAACTTAGCACTATCATATTCTTCATCAAGGATGGATTTATACCTTACCCTCTAAGCCATGCATGAAGTGGTAGTAGGTGACCCATATCCCATGGAAGAATGTCTAAGGATTATCCATTAATACCTTGAGGATCCCATAAACCTATTTTATCAACCATTGATAGACCCAGTTCCTGCACTTGCACTAGTCCTCGATTAGAACCAACATGAAGAAATCAATCTAGGGAAATAAAAGCTTGTGTTACAAGTGAAAGAATGTGAAGGATCCACTTCAATCATCCCAATATCTAATCATTTATATGTTCTTACTAACATTGACACAAGAATTATTCAAGACATAGGTGCTGATATGGATAACCCCTACCATGGGTGTATTTAGACTATTCAATGCAACATTGGTTCAGAATAAGAACCAAATATGATTGCAATAGGAAACTATTAGATTGATATAGAGATTTCAGTTTTTTTTGAATTGTTAAAATAATAGTAGGATGTCTTCTTAAGAAACTATAGTGAAATGAAGGGAGTCCACTAGTTCCTTAGGGAAGATGCATATCAAGCTACTTGATGGCACTCAACTAGTTAGAAAATGCCCATATAAGATGAATCCTAATCTCCAAACATGTGTCAAAGAAAAAATTGATAGTACATTATGCACCAGATTAATCACCCTAATTGATGAATCTGAGTGGGTTAGTCTTGTGCATATGTATCTACATGGACTACCAAGTGCTTAATGCATCCTGTGTAACTGATCCCTTTTCGATGCCATTCATAGAGGAGATCCTTGAAGGTGTTGTTGGATATGATGTTGATACCTTCACAAATGGGTTCTTATGGTACCATTAAGTTCAAATAGTAGAATAAGACCAATCCAAGACAACATTTACCACTAAATGGGGATCATTTGCATATACTATTATACCCTTCAAGTTGAAAAATTCCCTAGCAGTGTTTTCATGAATAATAGTTGAAACCTTTAAGGACTTCATCCACAAATTCCTTCAAGTATATTTTGATGATTAGAAAGTATATAGTTTTATCAAGGACCATTATTCTAATCTCAAACCTATGCTTGAGTGCTATCAGGTCTTACAAATCTCTTTAAACTTAAAGAAGTGCCTATTTATGACACCTTTTGGTGTGCTTCTAGGACATATTATTTTTGAGTAAGGACTTCTAGTAGACCTGGTAAAGGTATCCATTATTCTTCACCTTTCAGTGACCAAGACTCAGCATAAGCTCCATGCTTTTCTAGGACATATTGGTTATTATACAAAGTTCATCCATGGTTATGCAAAAATTATTACACCCCTAGAGTAACTTTTAAACAAAAATTAGAATTTCATATGGACTTACTCTTGTAAAGAGGCATTTGAAACATAAAAGGAAAAGTTGGTCACTACTCCTATCCTCTAGTTCCCTGATTGGACAAAACCATTTCATATCTATGTTGATGCATATGGCATGTTCGTTGGTGTAATCCTTACATAACCAGGTGAAGGTCACTTGGATCACCCAATCTACTTTATTAGTAAGAATTTCACACTAGCTAAAAATAACTATACCACTACAGAGCATGAAGCATTGCCAATGGTCTACACTTTGCATAAGTTCAAATAATACCTATTAGTCACTCCTTTTATTTTCTATACAAGTCATGAGGCTTTGAATTACCTTGTTAATAAACCCATACTACACAGATGGATCTATCACTGGATTGTGTTGCTCTAAGAGTTCCAATTTTTAGTAATGGTGAAACTTGAGAAGGCCAATTATGGACCTGACCACCTGACATGGATTGAGAATGGAGAACCATCACATGCCATATAAGATGATCTTCCTGATGTACAAATCTTCCATGTTACATGGGTACTTGAAGAGCTAGAAGATATTGTAACATTCTTGACCATTAGATTTATGCTTGATAGTCTCACCTCATAGGAAAAAAAGTAACTCATAGTTCATGCTACACCCTTTCAGCTTATAGCAAGTGATCTTTATAAAATGGGCCATGATGAAGTGTCATTGACATTATGTAATGTAACATAATCACCTCAAAGTACTTCTTAAAGTTCATGAGGGTATTAAATGTGAACACTATGATGGAGAGGCTATCGTGCAAAATATTTTGTTAGTTAGCTTCTAGTGGCCAACTACTTTCCAAGATGCTAAAGCATATACTAGGCAATGTGACATATGTCAATGCATAGGCAAACCTAATTGAAGAGATGATATGCCTCTACAACCCATTATTTATTAGGAACCCTTTGAAAAGTGGTATATTTATTTTATTGGTTCCATCACTCTAACAAGATGATGAACATGTTATTTATAATCATTGCAGTAATCGATTACCTTATTCACTGGGCTGAAGCTACATCGATAAAGAATTATACTGCTATGTGGTTCACCTAGGATAATATCATAACTTGGTTTAAAGTCCCTTGATTTTAACCAGTGATTGCAAAACCCACTTTTTGAATGAAATAATTCTCTTTTTTCTCATTGAGTTCATGATCTCACACCACAAAATAACACCACATCATCCGCAAGCCAATGAAACTATTGAGGCTTTTAATAAGATCCTAGGTACTACACTAATAAAGATCTATAAGTTTGGCTGAACTGATTAGGATAATAGGGTGTTTGAATTACTATGGGATTACTACACAACCTACAACTGCCTAAACAAAAGCATGCCATTCAACTTGGTGTATGGTAAGGAGGTAGTCCTACCGATGGAGTTTTTGGTACCATCTCTATATATAGTATGAGTAGGACAATTGGATGAAGAGTCATCCTTGAAAGTGCACCTAGACACTTTACTACAATTGGATCAAGCTCATTTCCTCACTCATTAGAGTCAGGATGTGGAAAATCATAAGCAAAAGGCATGACATGATCACCATATAAAGAACAAAACATTTTATTCAAGAATGAAAGTCTTGTTATATGATTCCAAGTTCGTGTACCACCATGGAAAGCTTAATATCCAATGATATTGTCATTTTATAATTCATAGAATTCAACCTACCAAAGCATGTTAGTTACAAAGGATGGATGGCTAGTTCCTTCCTAGGTACTATAATGGAAGCCAACTCCAACCGTATTTCACTTATGAATAGCTGAAGTATTGTAATCAATAAGGACTTTACTATTAGTTTAGGATTTCCTATTTTCAATAAAAGTATTTCCTTTGTTACACACAACTTTTCCTTTTAGTAATTTTGTTTAAAAATTTGTTCTCTTCGTGGAGGACCATGACTCGTTTTAGTATGGGGTAAGAAGTCATGTTTAGTAAGTAAAACATGCAAGTTAATAATTAAAGCATGCAAGTCACCGAGGTGCATAGGGTGAGATAGTCACATAAGTACATGGGTGCATAAGGTTTTTAGGGCATACAAATGTTAAGTTTAATCCTTGTAAATTATCTATTTGAATTCAAATTCTCTAAAGATCTAAATTATCAAGTTTAATAATGCATCAAAAATCAATGTTGAACAGGCAAGGATAATGTCAATGGGTCCCAAAGATCTAACAAAGTGTATTTAATCATGCATCAAATATCAATGGTGAGCATCAAGTAAAAATTTAGAGGATCTTAAAATTGAATGTGCCAATGATAAGTGGCATGATCTTGGGAGTAGAATCCAGATCTAACAGCATGCCAATGAGCTCGAGTCAGTGGGGTCAGGCAGATTTATGGCTCATGTTCACTCATATAAAATAGATCTAATGATGAGATAAAGGTTAAAAGGTTAGTAAATCCTAAAAACAAGTGAGATACTACCAAGTGTCATGATCATGAGCATTGTCAGCTAAATAAATAAAACACGTTTAAGTAGTGCAAAAATGGGTCAATGGTCTGCATTTGATTTGGTAGAATTAGATCAATGATGCATGTTTAACCATGGGATAGAGTTGTCATCCACTTCAAAGGAAGGCATGAGATGGGATGTGCTATTAATGTAGAAATATTATTTATGGAAAGGAATGAGCCAATAACGTGATGTGATAAATAATGTTAAATGCATTAATTGACAAAAGTGAGGATCCAAGCACTGTGGCCTTTAAGGATATACATTAATGACATGAAGTGATGGGTGATAGGAAAACATTAACGATGGTAAAATCCTCTTGGAGCCTATAAATTTGTAAGTTAAACTCATTTTACACTTTACCTTGAAAATTAACAGAGCTAAAGATTAAGAGACTACCATAACGAAGCTAATTGAACCCAGAGCCAAGTAAAGTGAATTCATCTCCACAAAAACCTACATAGGGCATTAAAAATGAATAATAGATATTGTGAGTCTGGTTCATTAGAAAAACATTATTACCAAAATTTATAGGTTTTAGGTCCACCATTAAAGGGCACCTAATCTCAGAAAGCTAAAGCAGTAATCTGCAACCATGTATTCTTTTGGAAACTTTGGGTGACTGTGCATCAACCTTTAGGCTCCTTGAAGGGTGATATGGCCTAAGAAAAATGCCAAAAGAACTAATACTTTGCCAAAAATACTAGAAGAAGAGGAGGTGAGTGGAGGAGACTAGGTTCCAATTAGGGAAGAAACACCAAAAGAACAAGTTTGGCGTGCAAAAGAAGAAGAGGGAAGTATGGTGCACAAAGTGAAGTAGGCCAAATCATCCTCAGTGCAAAAAGATCAATCATCCCTACCTCTATCTATATTGATTGAGGAAATCCAATATCCAAAATTAGTGTTGTACATGGAGAATTAGGTCTCAAAGGTTTCCACTTGTACCTTCTTTTACTATAATCATCACCAACCTAGGAATGAGTTTGAGCTCTAAAGTGACTATCGGGTCGAGACCATAAACACTAGGAACCGAGTGGTGTATGATTTTACTATCTTTAATTAACTAGATACTATAGGGTTGTTTCAAATCTTTAATTTACCATACTTTGGTAAACCCATGGAGGTGGTTCAATTCCTTCTTTCATGTGTCTATGAGGATTATATTTACCTCATTAGGTGTAACATGAAGACCATGCCTGAAAGGATCAAAAAAGTCACGAGACTATAATGCTCAAGGATAAGCATAATTGATGACTTGGAAGATACCAAAGAATCCTAAAAGAATGTCATGTTGCTCATGTATCATAACTATGCCATGCACATTAAAAACCTATAGGATCCTATCCTTCAGGTTGTGGTACAAATTGTCATGACCAAGATCGGAGAGATCGATCATTGGAAAGAGGTTGACATGGTGCACTTATATATTTCCCATCAAGTCACATAGGGGTTGAAGTACTAATGGGATATGTATTTTTCCCATAAAATTATTGAAGATGTGAATAGGACCCATCAAATTCCTAAGTATAAGTTCCCATGGGGAGTGATCTTGCTCTTATTAGTTTTTGATGAAATCAGTGTGTCGAATTATAGTTTGGGAGCATTGAAGTGGGTATAACCTCCCACACAATACCCCCACTAAACACTTCAAGGATTTCACATGCCTTGGTCATATCATCCCCTCATACAAGGTCAAGATGAGGTATTGCTTTGATAGAATGAAGGCGGTATTTAGGGATGAGTGGTGCATCCCTAAGGGCTTGCCCCCTTTAGTTGCAGAACAAACATAGTTTTTCATGAAGCAACACTTCTCCCTTGCATGTATCTAAATTAACCCATATAGATATCTCTCTGCATGGCTCAATTTACCATATGCCTTCTTAGCATGATACTTCATAGACTCCATCAATTAGATTTATGATGCACAACCTATCATCCTGTAGGTTGAAAGAATAGATCAGAGATTCACAATCTCCATAAAATGTTTGTCTATCTAGGAAAAAGGATTATAAATAGAAGAGGGAGATAAACTTAAACAAGATCAAGGTCAAGTAGATGATGGTGGGGGAGAAAATTCATATCATTTTTTACATGCTACACCCCTGAAAGGATATGTAGGGCTGGGACCCCCAAGAGAGACTTCCATTAGTGCCACCCTTGAAGAAGAAAAAGAGACCAGATGTGGGTGCTAGCACAAGTGGGATTTAGACACCAAAAAAGTTTTGGAATATTTTAGAAGCACCATGACCTATCCCTCCACCATCTAGACCCATGCCATCCCATCCATCTATACCACCTCCACCTCACCCTTCACCTTCTCCACCTTGTCTGTCTCCATCCCCTCCCCACACTTCCCCATCTCCTCTGTGCTCTTTTCCACCATGCTCTTCATTGCCTTAGCATACTCCTCTTTCTCCTCCACTTTCTCCACCTCTGCCTTCTCCCCCTAAATTAAACCCACCACCATCTCCCCCAAGTTTTTCTACTTCAAGAACTACCCAATAACAGCCCCTAAGACAAGTGCCCCGATAGGAAATTTCTGAGGTATAGGTTCATATCTTAGGTTCTAATTATGAGAAAACTCCTTCCCTAGTGCAGGAGGAGAAATCCACCTCTAATGATTTGTTACATGATGTTGACCCATTATATGATAAGGAGGGGAATGGTGAAGAACTAAGTAAAATGGCCACTAGTAGCCACAAGGAGGCCAAACTTGAGCATGACCCTAGTAAAGAGAAGGGATTGGCCGACGCTAAACAAGATAATGGTGATGATATAACTAGAAATACGTGTGAGCAATATCAATTTGATTTCCAAGACAAGATGATCTATCCTTGGCTATATTTCATTCCTAGTGAGGCAACCATGGAAACAAAGAAGCAAGTGTCCTTCCTTTTAGATATGTATAATGAGGAAGACGAGTTCAAACTTCCTCAAGGCATCCTTCCCTTGGGTTTAGATGCTCTAGTACTACCAAAACCACTATGGATAAATCCAAAAAATATCTCCTTCTTATATCAAGCATTTCCTTTTTGAAGTTAGGCATGGAGATCACATGCCAGAATATTTTATCAAATTTTGATGTGTGCACTACTGAGAGGAAACATGTCAAGATTTTAGGTATGTTTAATAAAGAAGTTGTAGATAAATAAGTGCTCATCGAGGAAGTGGCCACATTGAAAAAAAATATCCAAGAAGCCATAAAGGCAAAATTTAGGGTCTTGAACCTCTAAAAATAATTTTGAATGAGGAACTGGTGTTATCAAACAACATGCCTCTTGATGGGGATGCCATAGGAAAGTTGGATGCCTTGGTAGAACTATTGCTTAAGTGATGCAAGGAGTAACCCACACTAAAAGATAAGGGATTGGAGTTAGCTGAATAGTTCACCATGGCCATAAAAATATATAAGCACATTATAGAGAGGTTTGGGGAGGTTATCCTCATTTTGGATTAAATTTTTACATAGCCAGTGCATCTAAATAAAGTCTTGAAGGCTTAGCTCCAAGCTGAAGAAGCTAAGTGGTAGTAGTTGGCTAATGTTGTACTCTTAATAAAGGACCACATTCAGGGATGTAGAGGCGATGTAGGATGCAATCAATAAGCACCATCAATAGTTGAATGCATATTTTACAACCCTCTAAGGACAGGTTGATAAGGAAGTCTCCACGTTTGAAGACATCTAGAAGGATGCCATCGCATCCTTGGATGAACTAGTCAAAAAGTTTGATGAGACCTCCATCAAACTTGAAGAGATAAATAAATTAAAGGGGGCCATAGAAGAAATAATTATAAAAGTGATCAAGGCATTATCACATTGGGACAATCTAAAGAAGGAGATCGCGCAGTTGGGGCTTGAATTTTTATGGAGGATGCAAATATGACTTAGTTTGAGATGGACTAAGAGCATACCATGGGGTGATGTTGGCCTTAAAATTTTGGATAAGTGTTGTCATATTTTGGCATAGAACTAGCATGACCTGAAGGACCATGGTGCGGAAGGACCATGGCCCATAGCTAATAGGTGCAGAAGCAACATGGCATGGAACCTATGGGGTGAAAAAGGACAATAATGTAGAGGAACTAGTGCAAGAGGACCCAATCAGAGGGGAATGAGTCATGAGGAACCTGAGGATGTAGGACTCAGAACATAAATAGAAGAATAGGGAAGTACATGGGAAGTGGGAATAGTTAAGAGAATGGTTCATGTGGGTCATCCTAACCCTATAGTACGAATTTTTACACCAGACCGTAAGAAGAGGAACACATGGAAGCAAATATATAACATAGAGTAACGATAAAGGGGGTAGAAAGGCCTAGGTCTTTAGGATAAACTAATTATTGAACACCATGACTCTCAGTCTATTGAGAGTTCGTTGGCCAATTCATCATGCCATTAATGATTGTAAACACTTGGTCAGGGTAAACAACTATAAATACCCCTATTGTAAATCATAATGGGGGGGATTTTTGGGGATGAATTTATGAATAAATTTTATTTTTTGATCATTAAGATTAATATATGAGATAGCAGGTTTTATCAACTTCTTGTGCTTTATGATGAACAATGGTGTGTGAGTTAATTGATTAGACTTAAATATGAATTTTACCTTATCTTTATTTTATTAGGATTTGATGCTAATATAAAATGATAATAATTTGTGTAACAATATTAATCAAACCTAGAACCCTAAGAATTAAGGTAGTATATCTTTGAATTTATATAATACTTATTTAATTTACATAAAGAGAAGATTATGAACAAGTTATTAACACTATGCAACACAACCTACAAGAATTGGTCTTTCATTATGTGCTTTGGGTGAGTCCGTAAGACCTAGATCTTACATGAAAGGGCTAGCATGCTAGCTCGTTGGGTTAGATTTCAATGTTGAAGATGGAATTATCAAATAAACCCCAATAAGTATTTAAAGGCCTTAATGGTTATACAAGAAAATATAATAGGTGCATTCTTCAACCCAAAAGGCATGATGATATGTGCAAAGGATACCCATTTGGTAGTAAATATAGTCTTAGCTCAATCTTCCTCGGTGATATAGACTTAATGGTACTTGAATAATCCATTTTTGAAATTGCAAATTTCACACCCAATGATGCCTTCAAGGATTTCTTCTATGAATGGCATTTGGAAGGGATCAATAATGAAAGATGCATTAAGTATGTGATAATCAACACAAATTCTAATGCACCCATATTTTTTATACTTATAACCATGGGACTGACCCACTTAAATTCATTAACTAGGGTTATCACTTTAATGTGTAGCATACTGTCAATTTATTTCATCATACATGCACATAAATTTAGATTCATCCTATATGACCATTTCCTGATTGGTCAAGCATCATCAACCAGTTTGATATGCATTTTGCCTAGTGATGGATGAATACCTTTCATCTCACTATAACTTGGAAAAACATCTTGTTATTATTTTAATAACTCAAATATTTTTGATACCTCTGTGTCAGTCTAGTAGTTTCCCACAATAGTTATTTTTGGTTTTTCCTCTGTGTCGATGTTGTATTGGATAGTTTAAAGAGGTTTAGAGTATGGGTGGTCTATATCAGGATCAATATCATGAATATTTTAGGAACCATAGTCTATAGGTATATCCAAATGATTTTCCAATGGGTCAGGTGGGCCGGACCCTTCACCTTCATCCACATGAAACACTAGTTTTTGCTTCCCTAAGTGAATCTCTTCATGGTGTTCCTGATCAATAGGGTTTAGTATAAGGATAGGTTATTTAGATGGATCATTAAAGGGAATTAAACCTTATTTTGGGACATCATGTTTATAGCACAAGTGATCTTTAATGGGACTAGGGTCACTAATAATTGCTTCGTGTATATCTTGGAGTGTGAGGCACAAATCCATTCTCAGAGATGAGTAAGATAATGCTAATTTCATTTTCTCTTTCAAAAAATACCAAAAATGGGTACCCATATGTCATTCTTCATTAAGATACCATACTCTATCCTAAGTTTGTAAGGTGCCATAAAAAGCGTGTACCTATAAGTACTTTAGCTCTTCAACCCTCCACATAGATTTACAAGCCTCTATGTGTGGTTTTAGTGCTCATATTCCACTTTAACTAATTATACCTTGGACTCGATTATCATGATGAAATCAATGATGTAAAGTAGATAATACTTGATCCTAATGGAGAAGTCACTCATTATGGGTTCACCACCACCTTGTAGTTGTGCCATTAAAAAAGTGAACCAATGAATGCATATAATTATTATTAAAATTATAGAAGTCTTAAAGTTATTGGTTGAAGGCAAAAAATTCTATTTACCTATGAAATCAAGATGCTTCATTAAGTCTTTATAATGGTGCATCCATTACTGGTCTTCTTATGGTTTGTTTGATGACAAGGTGAATAAATCTATGGCATTTATGATATTGGTGTAGAATGTTCTCACAACTGCCAATGGCATCGCACACTCTTCTAGTGAAGTCATTGTCACCATGTGCCAAATAATTACAAACATTAATTTTAGTATCAAAAATCAAGTTAGTGTTCATCTATCAGAGTATACCATAAAGAGTGGGATCATTATGCTCACCATCTCTAGCTGTGACGTTATGGATGTGGTTAATATCTTTTCCCACATTAACAAGTTCTATATATGGGGGCCCATGTGTTTGACCTATTATAATAACATGTTGATTATTATTTTCAAAATTGATGTTTTAATTTATTAATCTTAAGTCTATGTTGTTTGCATAGTACCAAGGTCACCCCAATAGAGCTAGAAAATCTTCTGCTTCAACTAACTCAAAAACTTCAAAATTAGCTTTGAAAGGTACTCCAAGGATATCGATTGTTGCATTCTTAAGGATTAAAATTGGTAGAGAATGAGTTTTATTAGACATAAAAAACACATGTAGTGATTGTTACAATGTTGGGATAGTCATTTTGTGCCATGCATCCATTGTGAAGATGTTAACCTTAGTACTAGTGTTAACCAAGATATCTCAAATCACCTAATTGTCAGTGGCAGCATTCACTAGTATTTACTTATCTTCTTAATGGATAAGAGGAAAATTAGTATCTTGTCTCCAAACATGATTCAATCAATGATATTCAATTGGTTGACACAATTGAGGTTGAGCATCAATTGGTGTTTGTACCTGATTTTGAAGCCAATTACTCAATTATGGGATAATGTATTCATCTAACATACACCTTTAAAGCGATTGGAAATCATCCCATACCACATTTTGAGGTTATATTTCCTTTTGCATATCAACACATTATGCTTCTTATTGGTCCTTAAGAAACTAAATTTCCCCTTGTAGTTCTCGTACCAACATCATAGTATCCTAGAGCACATCTTTATGTTTTTGGGTATTAGGATACTTCCTTACATGAGGCTCATCACATTATATCTTCTCAATAGGAGGAATAGATGTAAACTAAGATTTTCCACCACTATATGTAGTGATATTTACCTATTGAACTATTGGGGTGCTAAAGCATGACCACCAGTGAGGTTTCTCAATTTGAATCATACTAGCACCTTTTTCATTTCTTTCCTTAGTTGTGTATAGGTCAGGACATTATTCCAATTGATGATCCTTTTTATCAAAATCACATGTTAGATATATTATACAATCTTACTAATAGTGATCTAGATATACACATTTATAACATGTTCTTGCTAGGAAACAACCACCTCCTCATCCTCATCCTTGACCTTACCCACAAAATCCACCATTATCTTGATTGTTGAAAATAGAGGTTTAGAGGGTATCACACATGTGTGCCTCATTTACATCATTAATTAGCCAACAATCACTTATGTTATGGGTGTAGTCATTGCATATCTTGCAGTATTTATATACTTTAGAAAGTGTATTCTACTATAATAGAGGACAAGAGCATATATCATGTTCGTCATGGAAAATTTCACATGACTACTTTAGTAAAGTGTAGATGTTTTTGCATGGGAATTTGCTTCTATTATGACCTTTAGAATTGTAATCGGTACACCAAATACCTTTATGAGTGTCATACGCATTATTTTAATTTAGTTTCTCTGATTGTGATGTTATTCAAGCTATTTGATCTTCCATAAAAGGCTTGATTCCAGTATAAATACCACCAACAACTTCAGTGTAGAGGATAGATTTTAGAGCTTCATGCAGGTTGGTAAAGGTCCTTTGAGACAACATTCATCTAAATGAAGGAAATAAACCTCCCAAAAACCATTGGGCATCCTGAATAGCATTAATTTCAAATGAGAGCTTTGATAAAAGTGTTTTTAACCATGCATCATACTCCCATACACTCTCAGTGAGATCTTGTTTTATATCTTTCAATGTGGCAAGATTTTTTTGCTCAAATTTGGGAATATTAAATTCCTAAATAAATTACATCTTGAGATGATCATAATCAATTACCACTTTTTGAGGGTCAAAATTCCTATACCATTTATGGGCCCTCTCCAAAAGTGTGTTTGTAAATTGTGTGGCCTTTCACTCAGAAGAAGTTATGCTTCATGCCCTCCAAATGAGTTCACACGTATGAACATGCTTTGCATCATTATCCATGCCCAAATATTTAGGTAGATGAATCATCATTTTATAATATACCATTGGCATTTTGAGGTGCTCTTGCCAGTTGTTGTTGAGAACCCACAAATCCTATTCCTTGAGGGGGGAAGTCCACCATTTCCTTCTATGTCACCTCCTAGTCCAAATCCAGCACCTCCAATAGCAATAGATGTGATGTGGGGCATGATATTTAGTTGTTTAATAATAATTTGACCTATACTCTACCCACTATGAATGCTAGGCCCACTAAGCATACCAAGTTGGGCCATGAAATTCCCTTGAAGAGGAAGAGAAAATGTTAATATAATATGAGTTAAAATTGGCTCAACTATAATTTCCCTAATAGGATTAGTTTTTTATTATACACTAGCTATATCTAATTTTGTAAAATTAATTTATCTGATTCAAAAGCATGAGCATGCATTATGGCTAGGTAACTTGGGTGGTTCAAACACGGTTCTTCGATCTCTTCTATCTGACTAGTTTTTCATTCATATGATAAAATTGGCATTGGGCATGGTTTGAAAGAGATTGAGTCCTCCTTGTGTCTTTCTACTTCCTTGCATCCTAACATCACTTCTTGAGTTCTCTTATTCCCTTCCTATGCCACTTTCACCTATGATATTTTATTGAGCTTTATCATATTTCTGCTTTCACAATGTCCACTAACTGGCTACCATTCCAAACCTAAAAATTATTTACCAACACCTCTACATTCCCCTTTCAACTATGTGGCTCATGCAAGGATGGATTTATCCCTCCATTGGCCGAGTTTTGAGCCCACAGTCAATAAATAACTTATTTAATTATAGTGGGAAATGTTTAATATATCTACTATTTGGTTCTCTGAGAAACTAGAACTTGGCTTCTTTAGGACAAGAGTAAGTGGTTACATCATATTCCAAGATGTATCTATTCAACACTCCTCTCCACTAGATATTAACAACCCATGTCCATGGTATTCCTAGTAGTTCCAAAGTATTTTGATGTTCTATCATCCAAGCTTGTCTCCTTCCAAAATTTAGTGATTAACCTTAAGCATAGGTAGAGAGCCAAACATATAAATGAATATGGACTTTGACAAAGAAGGTTTCATATATTGAGATGTAGAGATGTCGTTCCACCCATACACATGTGAAAATTTTTGGTTTTAGATAAGGAACCATAAAATTATCCTTAACTTTGGTAATCCATTGTTTAATACTTTCAAGGGATAAACATTCAAGCATCTTCCATCACTATGCAACAAGCACTATAGGTCATGGTAACGAAACCAAAATGTTGGGTTAATTCTCTTTATTACATTTTTCTTTAGGCACTAAAGTATAGTCCCAATAAGCTTATGTGTTGGTGTTTCACATTATACTAAGGTCTTGCATGCTCACTCAAAGAAGCAATAAGAGACCGGTTCCTATGGGTAATGTTGCTCAGTAACACACTAGTCATATACTTGAGTTTATTCACACATCTGAATTAAAATTACATAGAAAAATAAATATATGAATGTAGACCTTGACTCATTAATCAAAACAACCAAGAACACAAAGATAAATGCCATTAAGTTCAAAGGTTGTCTATCTAAACTCATATAATGCATGTTCTATAAATCTCATAATGAGTGATAAACTATAAATTAGTCAATGCAAACCCATTGTTAATTCTCAACTATCAATTATCTAAAACACAACACCTAAACTGATTGTAATATCCATAATTTTATATTATAGAGTCACTATATGTTATCCATTATATGTCACCTTACATAATTCCACATAAGGGTATTTATACTTATTTTTCCATAACCAAGTAGTTACATAATAAATTACAAATGGGTGATTCGCTAATGATCTCTTAGTAAACTAAGAGTTGTGGTAGTATTGTAATTTTTTTTTTTTAAGGACCTGGGCCTTCACACCCCCTATATTCTTGTTTGATGCTAGATCTTTTCTGCCATATGTCATTATTTTCATGGGCCGGTGAAAAATTCTTGATGATTAAAGTCTGAATTATCTTCAGAACCACTCCTCAACTATCTTCCACTTCTCTCATGCTTCCCAATCCTTTTTCTATTATTCTGAGTCCTATGCTTTTAGGTTATCCATAGTTATATTCCATATTTGACTAGGTCTTCTCACACTATTATATTTTATGCATTTGTGCTCTCGTACCTCATTAGTTATGTGTCATGGTATTCTTGTGCCATGCTAATTCTATACCATGATCTTCTTGCACCATGTTCCTCTTGTGTCATGTTGGTTCTGCACCAAAAAGAGAAAATACTTAGTCAAAATTTGGGGTACATCAAATTTGTTGTGTTAGTCAGTGTAACAATGTACCTACCAAGTTTTTGAGCCTCAAGAATGCATCCAAAATTCATCATTCTCTACTGCATGCCCAAACACATTACCTTCTCCTTCTATGAAAAACAAGTCTCAATTTTTATTTTTCATGTAGCCTTCAACTACCAACCATGCCAAACATGACACAAGTGGACCAATCATAACTCTAAGGAAGTCATCATGATACTTAGTGCAACAATGTACCTACCAATTTTTTGATCTTAAAAAATGCATCATGGCCTACCACATGTCCAAACACAGCCTTCTCCTTCTAGGAACACAAGGTCTCACTTTAGCATCTGCATCTTCTTATTCCTCATCCTCAACTAGTTCAAACTATGTACAACTTCAAGTTTATTTGTACCTCCTTCATTTTCATGGATTTTTATCATCTACAACATATTGACTAAAAACATGTGGTTAGTAGGATACCATATCATACACCCCTTCATTTATTTCCACTAACCACAACAAGGTCATGCCTTGTCTTCAACCTCCTCAAAAGGAGACCAGCTTGATTCTCAATCTATATAGTTGATTATTCAATAGGAACACTATGTTTGTTGATCCATCTGGAAAAGTTTTTTTAGATTTATCCTCTACTTATTTATGGGCTTCTCCTTAGTAACATAAAGAGAAGATGATCTTCACCAAGAGATCGTCCACCTTGCTCCATAGAGAGATACCTACCAATAATCTTTTTTTCATCTTGACCTTGGTATCTCCTCCTATCATAGTATCTCTGACTTGCATAAAATAGCCCTTCTACAAAAAACACTCACAAACATGAGTTTTGCACCATGGATTTGATACCAATAGTTAGGATTAAAAGATCTGATACTACATTTTAGGGCCAATAATATATATCATACAATGAAAGTAAATAATGAAGAATAAACAAGCTACAAATCATGAGAGACAAGAAAGAACACATTGCATAAGATGTATGTGGAAACCCCAAAATGTGAAAGGAAAATTCATGGGGCAAATTAAAACTTCCATAATTTGTATTAATATCAGCAACTCCTCTCTTATAATAGCTCCTCTAGCAACTCCTTTCAGTGCTTACAAACCAAGCATACAAAGCCTCCAGGATCTAACCTTAAACCTCAAGGATAATCATGCTTATAACAAAGCATACAATGCATCTAGGTGAGCCAAGCAACATGGCCTCTAGGCTCTACCTTTTACAAGAATGCAAGCCCAATCTTGCATGGATCCAAGAGTGATCCTCAAAGGGACGAACAAAATATAAAGAGAAAGAATGTTATTAATATCATTTACAATGAGAAGAGAGAGGGGAGAGAGAAACATTATAATGGCCTCAAAAATTCACCACATTTGAGTGGGTTGTTATGTGATCTTCAAAAGTGTTTGTCTCTATATGTAAAAGTCATCAAATTTTATCCTCAATTAGACAAGAATATATGTCACCTCCACCTGCCTCCAAAGAATTCACCCCACTTTCACAAGTGAGTCCAAATACTCAATAGTGTTCTTCTTGTCTTCATCACCAAGGGTCAACAAAATATATGCTCTATTTTAGACAAGATCCAAGCCAACCCATGGGACTCTAATAATTTCACCCCACTCACACATGTGATGTCAATCTACAATAGTGCATTCTTGTCTTCATCTTCACATGTGAACACAAGAGTCCAAAAGGTGTTGCAATCACGTTTTGACTCTAACCAGACATGTGAATCTTAGTACCCCTTATAAATTCGACCCGTACATAAACCCTTATGTTTTACACACCATGACAAACCATATGTGACTATTAGGGACAAAACCCATGTCCTCTAGAAGAGTGCCACACCCCACTCCCCATCACATCATCCTAATCACACTTAGGACCCTCCATGGGTCCCTACCACATCACCAATCATCCACATCACCTACATGCCACACCACCTACCTCCTACATCACCTGTAGCCATGCCATTAAGGTTTTTTTTAGTGGTGAATATTCATTAATTTATGAATATTCCATTTTTAAGATTTTGATTTTGGCAATTTTTTAGGATCAACAAATGGGACCGAATCACTAAAATTTTAAGGATATTTTTTTTAGGGTCAGCTTAGCAACCCTTTGCAATAATATATAAGATTACACTTAAATTTTCCAAATATATATAGTAGATCCCCTAAGATACCAGCCTAGGTAACAAGCAGAATCGAAACCAAAGGAACATAGAACTGAATGACAATAGTGAATTGAATGACAAGACCAAATAGAAAAATTATTTAGCTATGTCATTCATCTCAGGTGCTTGACTAGGTCGTTCAACTGTGTTATTGATCTACACCATTCAACTATGTTATTTGACTATACCATTTAGCTCTATCATTTAGCTGGGTCATTCATCAATGCCATTCACCTAGGTCATTTAGCTTTGTTGTTTAGATAGGACATTCATCTCTACCATTTGGTTAGGAAATTTGGTTATGTCATTTATCTAAGTTGTTTAACTATATTTTTCATCTGTGTTGTTTAGATGTGTCATTCATAGTTTGGATCTATTGTTTGGCTTTGTCATTCATCTATGGCATTTAACTATGTCATTTGGCTATGTCATTCAGTTCTATCATTCGAGTGTGTCATTTGGTTTAGATGTTCAACTATATCAATTGGTTCAGTCAATCAAATCTATTATTCTACTTAGGGACTGTATCAAGAAAAACATCAACAGAAAAATTTGCCATCACCCATAGATTATTCACCATACTAATGAATCAATTTTTTCTAGATTCATCAAATATTTCCAATAGGTTTTCTAGTAGGGCCTCTTAAAATTAACCCTACATGCCATCATGAATAGTGAGTGTGAATAACAACCTATGAATAGTGAGTGTGAATAGTGACTTCACACCTAACAATAAAGGTGTTAGGTGTCAAGTTCCTATGGGAGTTATGTGCAGGGATCATTAACCAAAAATGAAAATAATCAAATCAAAGAGGTAAATAAAACATTTTCAAATTCATAAAGAAATTTTGGAATGATTTAAACTTCCAGTGTCAATCAAATTAAATAAAAAAACCTCTATTACAAATAGGTAGCACATCAACCTGGGAACTTACACCTGTCTTCCAACTCAATTTTACCTCATTTTTCTTACCTATGCAATAAGAAGTTGGTACCTTCACCTTGTAGAACTGGCTTACCAAAGGAATATGCAAGCTATGAAAGCAAAGATTTTCAAGATAAATGTGTTAAATAAATTATTACAAAATATATATATTGAGATTCAATTTTATGATAATATCCTTAAAAAAAGCACAACAAAAATATAAAATATACATGATGAGACATTTTGTCAAATAATTCTATGATAATCAGCTAGTAAACATGGCATATGAACCAAAAAAGAATTTTCATTCTAGTTTAATGCAATCAATATCAAAGTAGCCTTCATCATCTATGGTGACAAATCCATGATATTCTTCTATAATATCCAAGATTTCCTCTACTAACTGGACATATGTGTAAAAGGAAAGGATTTTGGGCAATAAAAGAGAGTGAAGATAAAGTAGTGACAAAAGCTTTCTCATTTAAAAAAAGGCCTAATATGTGTTATAAGTAAAGTTCAAATCTACCTGTGGCATATTCTACCAAGCAATGGATGCCACCATGAATCAAAAAAATTGTAGCCACGGTGTGGTGGTGTAGATTTAGATTTTACAGTTAAAATAATTTGAATTATCTTAGTTTACCTGCAAAACCTTAAAATAAATCTCATTTTATCTTATATTACCTATAATGACATCTACAATTATAGATAAAGTCGATGAAGAATAGACAACAAGCATGCTAATTTTGACAGTTGCCACAAAGAAGCACTCCATGACCTCTATTTCCTTTATCATGACCCAAAAATCATCCGTAGAAATCCTAACCACCACAAAATTGCTATTAATCAAATAAATCACCTCTGCAATAGCCTTATCTAAAAAGTGTAATTCAAGTTCTATATTTTCATTCAAAATGTGTTCTACAAATATTGGAATAACTGGGATAATTTATGCCTATGATTGTAAAATATTAATCACGAGCACTACCAACACGACTCTAGATTCTACTTTGCTTTGAAAATTGTATATTTTCTTTGATTAAATTTTTGCCTGGGGGAGTGATTTTTTGCACTTAATTTATGCATTTTTGTGCAACGATGAATATGAAATAGGATTTGAATAAATAGGTATAAAGGAGAACAAAGCAGATAGTTGGGTAATAACAGTGCCTTGATTAATATGGCAATCAAGCAAGAGCGCATATGGACTGAAAATAACATGGGGATTGATCGCTGCTGATAGCATTAAAATGGTTGTCATGATTATGGTTTACAATTTCTTTGATTCACGTGAAGACACAAATAACTTAATTTTTTTAAAACCAATCAATGTGCAGGGAAAATAATATTATATGTTAATATTTAATCAATCTGCATCTTATCTATGCACAAATTTTACATATTTGAAATCATAAAAAAAGGCAATCTAATTGGTTGAGATAACAGATTTTAATAACTAGTTACAACAAAATGAATCCAAGAGTTATCCCTTCAAGACTAATAAGATATATTAATAATAATAAATATGATAAAATATATAATATCAATATTGTTATTCTATATATAATGTTCTTAATATAATAATTTAATATAAATACTAGTATTTTAATATATATTTATAATTATAATAGAATGTTTATTTATTTTTATAAATAATTGAAAATTTTATTGATATCAATAAAAGTTAATAAGGTAACTTACAAAGACAACAAGAATCTAGCTTTTATAAAAATATAACTTTCTAAATTCCACCTTGAGAATTTAGCCTAATCATACTTTTTGAAAAGATCAAGTGTTCTTTTAGTAAGTTCAAGGAATTTGCATGTAAGTCTATCTATTAAGAAAGATTTTTAAAAATGACATTGCAAGCATGATGCATGTGATCCTAGGTAACTTGTTTATAAATACGTGCATTTTTTTTTTTTTTTTTAATTCTAATTATTTTATCTACTTGTTCTCATAAATACTTTCCATGTTTCCTTTATTATCTTTTGAGTGGGATTGAAGCCCGAAGTTTGCCAACCAATCTACTACTCGATTTCCTTCTCTCGGGGTATGCTTCAGATTCACTCCTTCAAAATAGTTTTGAAGTTTTTTCACTTATTTGATTATCCATTGAATTTTCCAATTGAGGTTTTTGTTGTTATCCATGGCTCTAATGACCATGAATGAATCCCATTCTAAAGTGATGTTCTTAATCTTTTCTTGTGAAACCAACTTCATCCCTAGAATAAGGCCCTCGGATTTCACTATATTATTTGTGTTAATTATGGTATAGATGGTTTTATACATTATTACTTGACCCTTGTGATTTATTATACCTGCCCCTATGCTTGAATCCCCTAGGTTGTGTTTCGATGCCCCATAAAAATTCACTTATACCAACCTTGTTCTATAGGTGCTCATTTGTTTTTTTCCCTCATCATTTCTTTTTCTTTATTTTTCCTTGGTTTTATCACTTCATATATATTTATGAATGTTCCCTAGTTTTTAAGGATTTTAATTTCTTATAAACTGGTCTCCTTATTTTTCAACTAGTTTGAGGAGAGGGAAATCTCACTAATACAAACTTCTAATTCCATCTAGAATTTCTCTAGGGGTTTGTCAAAGATTATGGTGTTCTATTCAATCTAGCTTTCAATGTTAGAAGACTTGGTCCCATTTCCCATATGTCCTTTAAAATGTTTAGCTTCTTATTGCACTTCCATGCTTTGAAATGATCTGTGAGATTATAATTCAGAGTATAGCTCAAGTTATACTTGTTTATAAACTTATTCCAAAGCCCTGAGGTATAGTTATAGTGAAGAATAAGGTGCTCAATAATACCTTCACTATTTAAGTGCAAAACACATTGCGATGGTCTTTGGAAGCCTTTATTTTTAATATTTTTTATTTTATAATATTTCTATGCATGGCTAACCATATAAAGGATTTTGCCTTTGACCATACTTTTGAGCTCCAAATTCTACTCCATTCAAATTTTTTTAAGGCATAGGGATGTGTTACTATCTGATATTTGTATCTTGATTTTACTGAGTAGACTCATGTACCCTTCCTATTCCAATTCAACGAGTACTTTTCCAAGCCCCAAGGAACTCAAAAGCCTTAAAATTATGTCATTTATAATATTTGGTATTCATTTTGTGTTCTTTCAGCATTTGAAAAGTTTTCTAAGTGAAGATTTTGTGCTATTGCTCTACATTTTTGGTCTAATAATCTTTCACTTTATGTCCCTATTGCCTTATAATTTCTTTAGGCTAATACCATCTAAGATCATTTCCAGTATTAGGGTCTTTTTGGTGATCTATCTGTCCTCCTAAATGTTTTTTATTTCCATAGTTTATACATTATATAATAGCCCTTTTAAAATAATCACTCTTACTTCCTTCATATTATTCAAAATAGCAGGTCCAATAAGGATCTCCTTTATCATGAAGATTCTTTCTGGGTTCTTTTCTTCAAGGTATTTTTATCTTAGCAAGCCATTGCATCTTATAAAGGAATTATCTCCCATTCTTCAGACTAGTTTAGCTACGATGGATAGCTTAACCTTGTTAAGGTTCCTTATTCTTGCCCCGCCCCCCCCTCCCGTGTGATTGGTTTACATATTTTATCCCAAGTGAGAAGAGGTAATTTGTCCTTGTCCCATGTTTTTTACCAAAGAATATTTCTAAGAATTTATTCATCTCACTCAAGATTGTTGAGGGATCCTTCAAGAGAGAAAACTAGTAGATTATTATGGCTTACAACACTATCTTTATGAGAATGATATGTCCTGTGTATGTCAAGTGCTTGCCTTTCCAATTGCTTAGTTCCTCCTCATATTTTCAGTGACTTTCTTCCAAATCTTCTTCTATCCACTACCTTTGAAGAGTGAGAAACCCAAATAATTATCTAGGAAATATACCTTTTCAAATCTCAAGATCGTGATGAGGAAGGATTGCAAATTAGGGGGAACATTGATAAAGAATATATTTGATTTACTTCCATTTATTTATTAACCATACAATTTTTCATATCTACCAAATAAAACCCTTATTTCTCTAACCTTTTGCTAAGTTGGGTTAGCAAAAAGCATTGTATCATCCACAAATTGGAGATGAGAATGGGAAGTTTCTCTAGGTGTTTATTTCAACTCTTTAATCATTTTTTTAATCTCTTAGAGACTTAATGTGTCTTCCTAGGGCCTATACCATCAAGATGAAGAGACAGGGGGAGATAAGATCCCCTTGTATAAGCCCCATTGATGAGGATAAATACTCTTATGTGGATCCATTGATCATCACTACGAATTTGGATGAGGAATAACAACTCTGTATCCATCTTATCCATTCTAGACTCAACTTAAGCTTTTGGAGCACTTCATCTAGAAATGACCAATTAAATTTATCATAGGCCTTAGGTATGTCTAGTTTAATTAACATTCCATGCCTCTTACTAGCATGTAGGGAATGGATGTTTTCATGGGTAAAGACAATATCATCTTTGATTTGCCTTCCTTTGATGAAGCCCCCTTATTCCTCTAAGATAAGATTGGGAAGGATTCTTTATATCTGGTTAACAATGATTTTAGAAATGATATTATAGATTGTATTACACAAATAAATCAAGTAAAATTCCTTTGGGGTTCTGCTTTTAGATTTTTTAGGGATGAGAATGAGGAATTTAGAGTTAAATGCTTTCAACATTCCTTCAAACTCCTTGGATTATTGTGCCACTTCCTTGACTTCTTCCCCTATGAGATACCAAAAGTGTTGATTCAATAACCCATCTAAGCTCAAAGAATGGTCTCCTTCCATCTCAAATTCCACTCTCTTGATTTCTTCAAGAGATTTATCCTCCATTAGACTTTAATTGTCCATCTCAGTGACTAGTCGAGGGATTTAACTCCAAAAATATTATAGTATTCCTAATTCTCCCCATCATCCTACTTTAACATGTATCCCAAGTACCTCATTAAGCCCTCTTTTATTTATGTGGGATCTTCCCTACTATTACCTTTCAGAGTTTCTAATTTATGAACATAGTTCTTTCATCTTTTGATTTTACACGATAGGTGGAAGAAATTGGTGTTAATATCCCCCTCTTTCAACCATATTACCCTATATTTTTCTTTCCATTAGATTTCCTCCTTTTCTTAGGAATATTTTAGTTTCCTTTGTATATCTTCCTCTGCCTCTAGTAGATATATGGAGTTTTACCCTTCCATTTGTATTTCCTAAATCTCTCCATTTATCCTTTTTAACTATTTTTTAACTTAAAAGATGTTTCTAAATATGAGTCAATTCGATAGTTTTAAGGCATTTTTTGGCTCTTTCAATTTTTGAGAAAAGAGATACATCTTAGTCCCATATATATTAATCAAGGCTTTCCATTGTTGGGTCATAAAATCATCTAAGTCTAGATGCTCCAACCACATCTTCTCGAACCTAAAGGGATCTCTAACTAGCTGCTCATTTTGCATAAGATGAAGGGATACCAACCAATGATCTGACCCAGAAGATTTTCACACTTAAATTTCTAGGATGTTGTTATTCTTATTCCACTTTCTTGAGACTATAGATCTATAAAGTCTTTCTAGGATCAACTCATTTCCCAACCTTTTGTTACTTTAAGTGAACCATCCTCATTTATTTTTGATATCACATAATTCCACCCTCTCCACAAAGTTATATAAAGTCAAGCAATTCTTATCTCTCACATTCCCTCCCTCTTATTTGAGGCATCCATTCTTGCATTTAAGGCCCCCCAATGATCCAAAAAGTGTTCTCTTTTGCTTTGATTTTTTCCTCTAATTATGCCCAAGCTAGTTCTATTTCTTCCTTGTTCTGAGAACCATAAATGTTTTCCAAAAAAAACTTATATCCAATCTCAATGAGTCTATTTTATAGATTATGAATTGAGTATGGAACTAGATGATCTCCATATTAATTGAGTTTCGGTCCCATAGGAGAGTCATGACTCATGCCATACATGTGGCATCACTCCCTACCATTTCCCTTATGAGACTTCTTGATAGACCCTTACTATGATCTTCCAGCTTTTCCAACTTCATTTCTTGGAGCATTACCACTTATGGGTTATGTTTTTATATAAGTTCCCTTAATTTTCTCCTTTTGGATGGGACATTGAGACCCCTTATGTTTCATGAGATGATTTGAATCTAGAAAGATTATTTACCCCTTATGTTTCATGAGATGATTTGAATCTAGAAAGATTATTTTACTTGGTGCTCACCAAGAGGGTGTCTAATTTTATCTAGGTCCCTACCCCAAAAGCCTCCATAGATTATTTGTGCCTCTTATTATTTTTTCTTAGTTTCCATCTCCTCTTTCCAAAGTTTCCTTTATGGTTAAGATTCAGATTTTGCATCATTCTCACGTTATCCTCATCCATTTCTAAATCTATTTCATCTAAGTTTGTCTAATTTTATTTGTGATTTTGGCCTTTTATTATGTTATATCCTTTTTATTTGTTTATCTTGTGACCATTTTTTTATTTTGCTTGTCTGAGTTTCTTATGCCTAGCTCTTTGAGTAGGTTATCTAGATCCTCTTTAAATCCATAATTTGTTATGATGTTTTCCATCTCCACATAGTTGTGTTTATCCCAAGGTTAGGTTTATAGAACATAATTTATTTATTTCGTTCGAATGAATTTTTAGTTGACTTCTTTTTTGATTTCTTTTGTCACATATTTTTGGATCATTTTATTCTTATTCTTAATAATATGTTTTTTTTGGCTTGACGAATACCTCTAAGACTTTATCTGTTATTTAAGAAGTTTCTCGATGGTGTTATTTTCTGTAGTGTTAGGCATTCTCTTATCAAATTTTCATATTCATGACATCTTCTACCACATAATGAGATGCTCTCATATTCTAGGCCTTGAATCCACTCCATTTCCCCTGCTTTTAGAGTGATGTTCTTTGGTAGGGGTTGTGTGAGATCTATCTCCACATAGATTCTAGTGTAGTTGGATAAGCCTTTGACATGATGGGATTTTGATATATCTATAGGTTTATCAATATTGTTAACAATAGTTTTAGATACATACCTATAAAAAAATTCTTGTGGAAGAACATACATTCGAATCCAAACATGTATCATATTTGGGAGTTGTTCTATTGGTTTGAAATCTTCATGAACAGTCTTGCATTCCTAAATAAGTACAACCCTCCTCTGAATAACTTATCTCTATTCAACTCATTGGGAAATATTCTTATTAAGTATCCTTTAGCACATTCTTTGAGCTCATACTCTTTGTTTGTCTTCCAGTTCCTTCTAAACCATGCATGCAATTATTCTAGAGAAAGTTGTGCTCCCATGAAATTACAAATCATGATCCTGCCATGTAATCCCATTATATTCTTCCTAATTTATTTTAGATCTATCATGTCTATTAGGTTCTCCTCATTTGCTTGAATGAATGATATTTTTGCACCATTTACTAGATCCTGCAGGCTCTTCTTGGCAACCACTTTCATTGGGGCATTAATCTCCTCCTATGAGACAAAGGTTGATGCTATAGCCACCATTTTCTTAAAGGATGGTTTTGGGGGGTGAATAAATCTTCCCTTGGAGGATTCATCCTTTATCCCACCAATATGTCTAGATTCTTTGTGTAGATCAATCCGCAAGAAAAATTTGAAAACCTAAGGGAAGCTACAAACCCTAGTAGAGCTCATTTTGAATCTCATTATCATTCAATTATAGTATAACGATATATTATACAATAATTTATAATATTATATTATATATATTTGTAATTATTAGTAATATAATATAGTATTATAGTAATATATTATTATTATATTACTAGCATACATATCTTAGATAAATCTCTATAAAATATGCTGATAGATATCATTCTCAAGGCACTCACAATTCAATACAATATAGGTGTCTCAAGAATGATTTCTATCTCACATAGATTTATCTAAGATATGTATGCTAATTATATTTTATTATATCATTTTTAATGTCAAATATTTGTTATAGATATATATATATATATATATATATATATATATATATATATATATATATATATATATATATATATAAACTTTTTATAATGTCAGCTTTACATGAATTAAATAATTAAAAATTTAAATAAATAAATAAATAAATAAATAATTTTTTTATTTTAAAGTAAATAAAATTACCATAATAACAATTTTTTTAATGAATCATTGCTTTACCTGGTGATTTTTAGTTAAGAGCCAAGGACTCAGAGGTATCCATTCTGCCAAAGTTGCCCAAGGCATGATCCCGACCTCATCCCTTTTCGTATGTCAAGTTTTACTAACAACAAGAATTAATTCTTGATGGACTCTTTGTGAGCCAAACGACTTCAATAATTGAACATGTTCACTTTTTTTTAATTTTAAAGTAAATACATTACCATAATAACAAATATAATTCACCTATCGTGATTGGTAAATAAATAAATTCTTTTATTTTAAAGGAAATCAAATTACCACAATAACAAATATAAAATAAATAAATAAATTATTTTATTTTAAAGTAAATATATATATTTTTAAATTATAAAGTAAATAAAATTACCACAATAATAAATATAAAATAATTAAATTAAAAATCAGCTTCTAATTAATTATTAATTATACACTCTTCCACACCTCCCCATGTTAAATTATTTTATTAAGTTGGCTTCCAACCAACCCACTCACGCCATTACACCCTTTCACTCCCAAATGCCACTATAAGGAACACCTATTGGTGTAATAATATTATAGTTTGTGTGTGACTGTATATATATAAATTTTAAATAAATTATAATAATATGACATATTATTAGTAATACAATATTTTATAAATAATAATAATAATAATAATAATAATAATAATAATAATAATAATAATAATAATAATAATAATAATAATAATAATAATAATAGATGCCGATGAGATGAGGGTGTATTGATAAAGAGGCTTAATCATGTTCACCCCACATACGTTCAAATGGTTTAGGCATGTTAGGTCAATTATGGTCATAGGTGATGTTGGTGATGTTAGAGGCACTGGTGATGGTTGTCAATGTGGCTTGTAAGGGGATCTGGGCCTCTTGTTTGTGTCCTAGACTAGTTTATTAGCTCCAGTCAAAAGCTAGCCATTTACCCTAATAAAAAGAAACAAAAATAAAAATGATATTGGATTAATCTTCTTAAAGACCCAGGATTAGGTAGCTACGAATATTATCCATTATGTACATTACGTGGTAAGTAATTTTGACACCAACACTCCACCTTAGCAATGAATTTGACATATTTATGTTCATTATATGCAAAGTAACCATTCAGATGGAAACAAGTTATAATTGAATGTGGATATGCTTAGTTTCAAAAATGGTAGAATAATATGAAATGGAGATAACCAACTCTTCAAAAGCATCGTAACGTGTCAAAATACAAGGCACGTGAAAGCCCAAGGGTTATGTCACATAATTCTTAAATTTTACATTTTGAAACGTAATTTAATTCAATTGTCATAAGTGTTTTTTTTTTTAATCATTTATTGATCTAGTCTCAAAGATACGCAAATTAATATTTATCAAAGTTTTTAAAGAGATGTATTTTTTAAATAATTATACATTGTTCATTTATTTATATTTATGATTTTCTTTTAGTTGAATCCTGAGCAAATTTAACTTATTAGAACACAAAAACTTTTCGATATCAATATCAACAATACACGTAATGTGATCAGAGAGGTCAAGAGTAGGTGTCTAAATAATGCTTACCTATATGTATCATTTTATAAATAGGGGGGAATTTTCTTTTAACAAAATAAATAATATCTAAAATGATCCTATATGTGAAAGCAATTCAACTGGATGTTAAACAAAAATGAACTTGAGTGACTTAAATTGCTTGATAAAGAATATTTTGGGATAAATTATTATATAATTTTTTGTGTTACACAGGAAAATCAATAACGTTCTTTCATTTTCTACTATTAGTCAAGGGTTTGAATCTATGAAGTCATCACTATAACCTCTGCCTCTCCTCGATAAACATGACTTAGAGTGAGGGAGATCTTTGATGGCTTGATTTGTAACTATTGTCGTCAAGCTGACACACACACAAAAGTCAGATCAATCTACTTCTATTACCCTAACATAACTTGCCTCCAAAGTTTTGAATATGGGTTTCCTCTTAATACGTGTCAAGAACTTATCAATCCACTCAACCCTTGAAACTTTATACAATTTATATCTATAAAATAAATGAAAGAAAATTAGAAGAAAGTGAAAGGAAAATCATCTTAAATATAGACCAAAAAAATGTTCTAATATAATAAAAAAATAACATAACTAATAACGAAATTTACAAAAATAAATCCAAAATTAAATAATTTTTCTTACATTCTATTATATATATATATATATATAAATTGTATGATATAAAACTATCTTTCATTAAATCCCTCAACCACAATCCATTAATACTCTTTATCAATTTAAAGTTTCAACTTATTTAATTGCTTAATATTTCACTATAAATTCATTTTGAATAATTCATTTAATATTTTAAAATTTGAATTGTAATGGCCGATTGACAAATAGGATGATGCATTTTATCAATTTGAACTACTCCAACTTATTTAATTATCTAATATTATATAATAATATGAATTTTTTTGAGTAGGCCATTCAAAATTTCAAAAGGATTATAAATATATTTATTTATTTTATATAATAAATATATATTTATGTTTTTAATGGTAATTTTTAAAAAAATGAATTATTAAAAATAGATAGAAAAATAATAAAAGTGAAGTAATAACTCAAAAAAAAAAATCTACAAACTCTAAAATTAATTAAAAGTAATGTTATTCAACAATAATAAAATTGTAGTGAAAAAGATAACAAAACAGAGAATATAGAATCGATCAATTAACATATGGGATAAAGTGATGAAGAAAAATTGAAATAAAAAAGAAAACCAAAAAATAAGATGAAAATAAAAGAAAAAAACTATTCTCAAATAATTATTAATCTTCTCTTTTATAGAAGAGGAGATCCTCCATAATCTATTGAACACCATTACAAATTAATTTTATTGTTAAATAAATAAACGTCATAAAAAATTACTTATACACATGATCGACCGTCAAATTTAACCTCGGCCATATAAATGATTAATTCATTGTTTTGCACCATAAGACACGTTACTTAAATTGCTTGATGGTGCGTTTCCAATTAAAAAAATAAGAATTGTGGTGGACGGAAAGGAATTGGACAAAGTGGGAGGAAAGTAATCCCAAAATATGGACAAAAGGTGTTCTAATTTTTCTAATATAATAAGAGAAATAGCGATCAATCCAATATAATAATACTTCTATCGTGGATTAACATGAGTAGTGCTTCATTTTTCTTTATGGTCACTCAACAAGAATGGGAAAGTTGTTTTGCAAGTAGTTTATGATTTGTTTATTTGTGAATTATTGATTTTAATTAAGTATTATTGATATATTTGTTGAATATTGAAAGTCTTTTGTTCTTTTATTACTTTTCAATATTTTTTTTTTCTTTCAATTTTTTTTTCATTTTTTTATATTATAAGTTTATATGAGAAAAGTGTCCCAACATTTTTGGTTTTTGTATAAATATTATGATGTTTTTAAATTTTCTTTCTGGGTTTTATTTAGTTAGAGTGTACTTATTTTTCTCATCCTACCTTTTTCACCTTTTATTCATTGGATGTTGCTTTACATTTCCATTTATGTAATTTATTATTTTCAAACATATTTTATCAAGTGGTTTCCACCATTTAAGGGTCCGATAATTAGACAGCTTCTATTGAGTTCTGCTAAGCCTCAACAAAGGTCCGTAAAGCTTAGTTGTTAGGGGGGGAATTAAAGGTGAATACTCATAATCTAGTTAATTCTATATTTTTTCAAATTAAAATTAGCTATTTTTTCATGTCGATTTGTACAATACTCACCAAAAAACTTCATGTGCATTATCATTTCCTATGTGAATAGTCAAAATTTTTGTAGTCCCAAAGGGTTTTATTTTTTGTATCATCAACTATTTTATGTTTTGATGAAATATATCCATATATTAACTAAACAAAACTATACAAATAATTCACAAAAAAATAAGGCGATAAAGAGCATGCCACGACACATTAGGCAGAGCCTAGGAGCAAAACCAAAGTCTCATCAAAGTAACATATAGGTAAAGCCTAGAAACAAGCAACTAAATCACAAAGTCATAAAAAGAGATAACATTTATGCAACAAGAGCAAGGCCAACAGGCGGAGGATCTATATCCCCAGGACCTCGCTCGAGCTTGGCAAATCATTGCCATCTGGAATAGGATCCCAACCAATAACTTAAGCAGTGTTTGTATCATCATTTGCTTGTGTTCGAGTAGGAGAGATAGCCAAAAAGAGCCTAGGGAACTTTTCCATCACGTCTGCATGGCCTCTAAGTGGCATCCCCCAAGCATCTAGGTACGAAGGAGGAGGAGGACCGCCCCAACCATCTTGCCCAACAGGAGGAGGTTGTAGTTGCCACCCTCACTGCTATCTAGGAGGGGAAACATGCTGGTATGAGGTGTTGCTATGAGAGCAGTGCTTGGAATAGCTACGATGATGCCCACCATGAGGTGACTGAGGCACTCTATCATCCAATCTGGGATCCTTGATGTGGAGAAGGTGGAACATGAGCCATAGTACAAGGAACATCTCCCCAATGGGAGAGGAGATCCTGAAGATACCTAAGCTCCATAGCCACTTTATTGGCTTGGATTTGAATCTACAAAAAAACATTGGAAATGATAGTAGATTTGTGCAAAGAAAAAACATTACAATCAGCAGAAGCATGATTAAACACATAATTATTTCTTTCTTTCCAAATCTAGAAGAGACTCTCCATTTTGAAAGTATTTCAGACTTACTTATATTTGAAGGGCATTGCAGGTTTGTCTCCAAGGAGGATATGCTACCAAAGGAAGAATTCATGCTAGAAAGGACTGAAAAGATCATGGATCTAAGTCCAAACCCTTTGAGCTTTGGAACAATACCAGAAGAGATGAGGAAGCATCTCAAGGTGGCTACAAAAGAGGCAAGTAGGTAGGTGGACTCCAAGTTGAATGAGTCTTCTGCCAATAGGCAAGCCTTGTGCTCCACAAAAGCCCCCCAAATAGTGTTAAAGTGAAAGTTCCACATTTTAACAGATGAGTACAGCCCCTAACAGGCGTTAAGCTTATCAACCATGGGCAAATGGGGAGTGAACCAAGCATAGTCCATCCAAAGAGTGTAATTACAGAAAAGGGTCTCAACATACCATTTTTAGTCCTTTCACCATGGCCAAGTGGAATGGACCAAGATTTTGTGGAGCATGGAAGCTGGGATGGCATTGAGAATCACCTAGTAAGATTCCTAATTTGTATTGGCTAACTAGAATTTAATTTTTGCCTCCTCCTAAAATAGCCAAGAATGAGAACACCTGTAGAAGCTATCCTAGACGGAATGAATTCCTCTATGAAAAAGCTTGAGGGCATTGATCCAAGGGACTTTTTCATGGGAACTTTATTGCAATAAAAAATGGGAGACCACCATAGAGAGTGGGATTTAGAAAAGAGACCATTACGAAAACCAGAACCATTCTATAGAAGTCATGGCTTAATCTTTTTCCAAGCCTTCTAGATGCTTTTGGCCACAACAGATCCAATGATTTAGACGAGAGACTGGATGAAGAGTAAATTGGGTAAGCTCAACCCTTTTTAGGCTTTCTTGCCCTTAGGCAAACTTGAGGAGATATAGTGTCTAAATAACACCTTCCAAGCTTCTGGGCCCTCAATGGCCCATACAATCCATTTGGCACATAAGGTAGTTCTTTGTCGAGTTATGTCGATGAGTCACATCCCTCTAGCTTCACGCATGAGGTAACAATATTCTCAAGCCACCCTGTGGAATCCTTTACCTTGTGGGGAATTTACCGAAAGGAAATCTCAAAGCAATTTGTCCAACTTATGGTAAGATTTTTTAGAAGGTACTCAAGATGATGAGTAATACACATGGGTGGATGCAAGAATTTTCAAGTAGATTTGCAATTTTCCTGCTAATGAAAGAGAGTTAATCACCCAATAATCTACCTTTTTAGCAACTTTGTCAACAACATATTACCACACTAAGGGTGGAAAAGCATTAAAAACAAAGGGGAATTTAAAGATTTTATCATGTTGAATTCACTTCCAACCAAATTTAGTAGTCCACGCTAGTGGGGAGAGATAAGACTGTCTGTAGTAACAAGTTTTTTACCTTTGGATGCTGGAACTAGAGGCCAAGTAGAAGGTGTCAAGACACTATAAGGTATTGTCCACATTGGCTTCATATTCAATGAGGGTAAGGAATGAGTCATCTACAAAGTGGCCATTAAGAAATTACATATCTTCGTGTAGATTAGATGCATTGGGAGGGAGATAAATTCCCTTAACAAGGCCACTAGCTTGGGTATTGCTAAGAAGATATCCAAAACCCTCGGCTGTAAGAACATATAAGGCAAGAGCCAAAGGGAACCCTTGGTGAATGCAATGAAATAAGCCAAATTACTCAGAAGTAACTCCATTATTGAAGAGGAGAGTCGAGGCATTAGAGAAAAGCATTTGAATAGTTTGAATGAAGATGGGCTCAAAACCCAAAGCTCAAAGCATAACTAAGATAAAATGCCATTTGATGGATCATAAGATTTTTCAAAGGAAATTTTGATGAACATAAATTATTTCATAGGCCATCTGGCCCAATCCATCCCTTCCTAATGACAATGATGTTATCCAATATATAACGGCTTCTGACGAAACCCGTTTGTTCTAGATGCACAATGATAGGCAACATATTGCATAACTAGATTGCCAGAGCCTTGGCAATAATTATAGAAAACATTTAGGAGAGTGATGGGATGCCAGTTACAGATCAACTCAAGATCTCCCTGCTTAGGTATGAATTTCATATTTTCTTTATTTATATTTTTACCTAGTGAATATGCATGAATGCTTCTTAATAAACTTTATGCAAATCACTACCCATAAAATCCCAAAGAGTTTTGTAGAATTCATAGGGGAACCCATCAATGCCAAGGGCTTTGTCATTAGCCATGCGAGACACCACTTCATGTAAATCATCAACAATGAGGGTCTTGTCGTAAATCACCCATTGGGCAGGAGTGAGTTTCAATGACACCACTAAAGGCATTGTTGAAGGGCATATTCATGCTTAGCCAAAGATGCTTAAGCTTTAAAAACTTATTGATAATGGTGGACAAAATCTTTCATAATCTATGGAGTCTCTGTGAGTCTATTACCAGCCTCAATAATAACTTGAATTTGTTGCTTTAGGTTTTTGGCTCACAACAATTGAAATAACTCCATAGAAGTTTTGTCCCTTATTTTAAGCTAATGAATCCTAACTTTTACTTGGGCTCCCCTAGAATTGTATTTATCTATAATCTTAATGTGATGCCTTAAGGATGCAACTCTTACCTACAAGATATCATTAAAGGGATCTTTTCCTAGAGCTAGAGTCACATAGTTCTGTTATGAGGTAGTAATAGAGTAGGAGTGTCTCCAAATTTTGTTAAGTTGGTGGCCATGGATCCATAAAAACTAGGAGGTACTTCTGATGTCATCATCCCACCAAAGAATCTAACTAGATTCTTGAGAAGGATGTGGATATAAATTCCAAACTCTCCTAATGTGTGCCACCATGGGCCCATGCTTGAGTAAGGAGGTGTTGAGGAAAAATTACATTTTGTGGACTTTAGGTTTCATGAACTGCCACGTCACAAAAAATTGAATGGGGGAGTGATTGGAAACCCAAAAATCTAGTATCACATACACTAAAGGAAAGAATCCATTATCAAAAGAGAAGTATGGTTGGGTGGACATCATTGCCCTATCTAGATGCTTTAGAATCTAAACAAGGCCTTCCCTAAATTTACTCTAGGTGTACCAAAATCCATCTATAGGTCAACATGTTAAATTGGGGTCATAAAAACTCCATTTAGTGCACATGTAAAACCATGCCTCCCTTTCACCAACTGTCCACCTCATAAGCAAGTGGCCCATTTTATCCTCGAGAGATGCCACCATATTAAAGTCACCACATAATACCCAATAGGCATTGTGAAGATCATCTACTATCCATCACCATAAATGGGAATATTTTAAAGTGTAATTTGAGGCATAAATATTAATAAATCCAAAAGAGTGGCTTTCAATGCTAAAAAGAGCCCAAACTAACCGATTGGTGGGGTCTACACTAGATTGCACTAAGTGTGGTTACCACCTTGGAGAAATGAATGTGATCACCCATCCATGTCCTACAACATGGTTGATATGAAGAATGATACTATCATACCAGATGGAATTACTGACATCCATCAATAAAAAATCTGCCACCTTGACTTCCTTTAGATAGAGAATGCCCATCTCAGGAAAGTTCCTTTTGAAATCATGCATAATAATATTTCATTTTGCATCTGTGAGACCCCAAACATTCCATGAAAATTAATTCATAGATGACAGGTGTCAAGGGACATGTCATATAAGTCCATCCCTTCCAGGGCATCATACCAATTCTATAAAAAGTGCCCACTATCGGCACTCAAGAACTCATATTGTTTCCTCATGTCAGGATCAGCTAGAAACTCTCCTTCCTCTACCTCACCAATCCTCTAAAGAGGGCTACAAGAGCATTTGGTCATATCCCACCAAGTAAGAAGTGGAAGAGTGGCTAGTTTTGAGTTTGAATAATTGGGCCGAGAGGCCTCAACACCTTAGTATAAAACATTAGTAGCCATAGGAGTGTTGAACACCCTAGGATTTTTTACCAATTTTGGGGCTATGGTTGGTGAGGGCTCTTTTGTAATAGGATCCTGCTTCTATGGGCCATTTATCAAAGACAACTTACCTCTTTTGGGAGCAAAAATTAAATTTGTAGCTTTGGTGTGAGTATTCTTCTTCCCAATTGTAGTTCAACCATCCTTAGCTAGTGTCTTGCTAGCTTCAAGAGAGGACTTGGGGGGAGAGGCTATGTGGTTGGATGAATTATTACGAGTCAACTAAATGGAAAAATCCCATATCTTATGGTCTGTGACTTGGTATCAGAAGTAAGTGTTAGGCAAGTTGATATATAGGACTCACTAAGAATGCCTCACATCCTTGACCTAGATTTCCACAAACTCCTTGAGGTCCTGAGAGAGGTCTACTTCTATGTAGTCTTTTTTTTTCAATATGGTAGAGTAGAACTAATTTTTTTCATGACAAACCACATAACCTATGGAGGATGCTATCTGGTGAATAAAGTGCCAGCATGGGAGAAGGAGGCCTATAAATTCAACCCAAACCAAGACTTTAAGAGCAAAGTGCTCTAAGACCACAAAGTCCCATGACCAGGGGGAGAGAACCATAAGCAAGTTCTTGACATACCAAGTGGTAGACTTATGGAGGATTCTTCTGACATGGGATGGGTCAAAAAATTAGAAGAGAAAGAAACCCTTAGTCATGTTTTGGATGCTGTCCAATTTAATTCCATGAGATGCCCAATGAGTTTGAACCCAAGCCCGTAACATACTTTTAGAGGGGATTCTCCTAATAAAATATCTTATTAAACAAAACTTCTCTAACCATTGACATGCATAATTAAATTTAGGAATAGGTAATATAACATCAAGTTTGAAATAATTACCTTGTGGTATACCTTCGAGACAAAATTCCTTAGGCATTTATAGGGGGCCATTTCTTAATGCTCCTCTGTTCTTTTTAGCAGCTAAAATAGTCAGGATAGAGTGGGGAGAAGACATTATAAAGGTTGGTGTATGCAGTTAGAATTACATGGTGCACATTAATCAATCTTGGATCAAATAAGATAGATCACACCTGCACTTCTGATTGGGGCACACATTTTTAAAGCGAGAGCATGACCAATATGAGGATCTACTAGACCCGATTAGGGGATCACTTGTATCATCGATCATAACACATCTGCTAGGTAGGGTTATAAAGCCTATAGTCTAACACAATCACACAACAACCCTAAAAGAGTCCTATGGTCTCTATATTCACTTATGATAATAAAAAAGAAAGTAAACTAATCTAATAACAAGAAAAGTAAACTAATCTAGTACTCACCAAAGCTTGTGGCACAAAGTAGGAGTTAGAACAAAATAAGTAAATAATTACTAAACTAAACATGTATAGGAGACATATACTCATGTCAATGTATACATAATCCTAATACATGGAAGAGAAGAGCACACACTACATTATCTATCTACCCTTACAAAGGAGAAATAAAGTTAGGAATACTTACCTTTGAAGATGAACCTGCCAAGTCTCAACCTCTCCCTTGGCCAATAGTGCTTCCCAAGAGATTGTTGTAGTTTGTAAGGACAACCAAGATAAATTAGCTCTAGGATACATGACCTACCTAAGCATCTAAAATACTTATCCATAAGAAAATATTGAAGCTTCAAATAAAAGTATTGAACCCTAAATCTTTATTCCTTAAGTAGAATGGTCAATAAGCAAATGTTCATTCACACATATTCACTTAATTCAACTCTTTTATGAAATGGTAAGGAATGACCTTGTATATATAGTAGTATCTTAACCTAAAGACTTTAAAACATGTCAGCTATGCTAGGTTAATCAAGTCAACCTAGAAAATTATCAAGCTAATGCCTAAATTTTGTGCTAAGTCAGCTAGGATGCAGAGAAATAAAGAAAGGCAAAGTATCCCCAGGATAAGCTAGGTCGACCAGGTTGACCTAGCTTACTAAACAAGTCAAAAGGGAAACAATGTAAGAAATGAGGGATAAAACATGAAAAATGGTGGGAATATATAGGAAAGAGAGAAATAAGCTTAGGGTTTAAGGTTTTAGGAGGCAAGAGTGTAGATGGAAAGTGCCAAAAGGAACAACAATCTTATGAAGCACCAAAGGTCTGCCCACCCATTTCCCAGTGCACCCCTTAAGGCATGTACTTAGAAATATTTAGATTCGGTAGGTTCTTATAAGATAAAAAGTTTAAGTAATAAATAAAAGTGTGAGAATATTATGTGTATACATATGCCCCAATCGAAGCTCATCATGTGTCACGTAAGTATAACACGGGATGGTGTTTCAGGGTAGAACATGATGACACATAACGTTGATGCTAAGTAAAGTGGAGTAAGAATCAAATAAGATAAATGAAAGGATAGAATTAAAAAACACATACCTTTAACTTACCTTAGTGCTAGAGAAGAATATTGGAATAAAGTGAAGGTGTTTAATGTGAAGCACACTAGGTAAACTTGTAGAAGTTAGTGCAAACAAAATAGCAAAAAATTGAAATTTTTGGAAGATAGGCATATAATAGTGGAAAAAAATCTCTACATCATCATGAATATAATAGGTTTAGACTAGTGAGAGAGGTTTAAAGGTAGATATGGATGCAGAGAGAGAGAGGGTACAACCATCAGTAGAGATGGGTACAAGAGAGAAGCAGGCCTGGTAAGCCCTAACCGATGAGAGAGTTGCATGTCTAGAGATAGTGATATAGACGATGAAAGCATATACATTGATGTAGACCCAACTAATTTAGGCACATGCAATGACCCAGACTGAGTTGGTATAGGCATAGGTGTAGATAGCACATCTATAGGGATAGGTAAAGGGATTGAGATCTCAAACTACCTCGTTATAGTGTACCATTTAGAGGATTCAGACTGAGGCCTTAGCAAAAAGCATGGTTAGGCCATGAGATAGATAGGATGGAGCCCAACCCTAAAGCTAGAACATTGCTTATGGTTGTATATGTTATATCAAACTCTTGATATATATATATATATATCGTTATAGTGTACCATTTAGAGGATTCAGACTGAGGCCTTAGCAAAAGGCATGGTTAGGCCATGAGATAGATAGGATGGAGCCCAACCCTAAAGCTAGAACATTGCTTATGGTTGTATATGTTATATCAAACTCTTGAGATATATATATATCTATATATATATATATATATATATATGATGTATCATTTTGGCTTAATGATGTGATTGTGTATGTGGTCATTATGGTTGTTATTATCCTTATGCTGGTTGTGTATGTGGATGCTTTAGATATATATTTTTTATATCACATGTATTTAGCTTTTTTCTATATGCTATAGTAAATATATGTGATGTGGTTTATTTTTTAGCATTATGAGAAACACATGCATGGTTAAAAAGAAACAAGCAAATAGACTTGGAAAAATATAATCAATCAAAAATGCACTACACACTAATTCAAGTTGGGAAATGTGTAATAACATGAAAAATGACTAAGTATAGAGAACCAAGAAATGGCAAACAAGATGGTAAAAGGGGATTTGTTTTCAAACCAAATATGAAATATTTTTACACCAAATTAAAACAAGTAAAATCATACTATATCACGTTGGGAAGTATGAAAAATAAAGTAATAAAATGGAAGGTATGCAAAAGGTCACACAAGGAAAGAAAAACAAATGAAAATTCAATGAAAATTTGGTCTTAAATTTATCACATTAATTCAAGTTAGGAAGTATGAAAAAATTCAATAAATGGTTGAAATCTTACATGCACTCAGAAAATAAGAAAATAAGAGGTGAGAGAAAAATTAAAGAAGCATAAAACATACTAATTCAAGCTGGGAAACATGTCAAATGATGTGTAACTTGATAATCAATTAAATATTATCTCAAACTCGACACATGTAATTTGATGGTGACTTGATTATTGGAAAACTTTGTGAGGAGGGCCAGGCCCTATATGCGGTCTTACACTACAACTCAATAAAGGAATCACTATATGGGGTGGAATAAGCATGAACAACCAAGTACATGGGGAATAAGGGTAATATGATAAAAAACTCATAAATGAAAAACCCAAAGGGATGCCAAAATAGTATTGGCAAGCAGAATAATAATATTGGATTGAAATGCAAAAGGGATGGTAATTTTGTGAGGAATTTCAAGGTCCTATCCACGGTCTTATGCTACAACTCACACAATAAAGACCCAAGGGGTGTGATCATAAATCAAGACAATATTTCTCAAGAGGAAATATGAGAAAAGGAAATGAAAAAAGGAGTGTCAAAAGCAAAGACTTAGGCATCTTAAGAGAATACCTTAGGAGATAAGAGGCATACTAATAACATGAGAAGACACTAAGTGACTAGTGGTCATATATGTACAAAGGAAACCTATTCACGATAGACACAAATATTTTTAGGTACATAAGTGTGCTACTAAGATCAACTCATGAAGGTATATTGGTACAATGAAAATTAAAATGGACCTACCTCCCCACGACGTGTTCCTCGCTCCTCAGGACCCGTTATAGAGTCATTGGTCTACTACAAAGATTGTGTACTTACGTGAGAAACTAGGTAGCACTATAGATTTTGTTTTTGAATTCCCCTATTCCAATCTACTGGTCTACCTCACCCCAAAGGACCTTGGATCTATGTGAATCCAACTGTGGAGTTTGAGCTTTGATTGGAGATAGGAGATGTGCCTAAATCACATCTTTTAGTGTGATTAGACTTTTAAGAATATTGCATATTTTTGAATTTTGATATCATTGCCTTTTTTTAAATGATTTGGATTATAACTTTATTTTGAAGGATTTCTGGATTCTTCATATAGATTTGGAATGACCAAGTATGAGAGAGATAGTGATACACATGAATGAGTTGTAGGCTAAGGTTAAAGGAAGCTAAGTAACCAAAGACAAAATACTAAATAGGACACTTAGGCTTAATAATTAACAAATATGTGATCTCAAATCTCAACCGTGCATATGCTTCGTTTGCAAAAAAATGGAAGAAAGAAAAAGGGAGATCCAAAGGTGGACCAATAAAAGGAAATAGTAATGAGAAAGACTGTTTGTTAACTAATCACATGGTAAAAAGAGATAATAACCAAAGGGAATAGGGTGAATACAACCAAGTCACCATGACAATTATCTGTGAAAATCAAGGATAAGAAAACAAACAATCATGAAGATATAAGGCAATAACAAGCTAAATATGGTGATTTTGTGAGGATCTATCGGGTCCTATCTGTGGTCTTACAAAACAACTCATAAAATAAATATCCAAGGGATGCAACAAGAAGAAAATAAAAATATAAATCAATAATAGGGAAGAACAAACATATGTGAAGTAGATATAATATAAAATTAACAAGAAATATAGTACAATAAAAAAGATAATCATATAAGATAAGCAATAATTTGACACAATGTCAAATGATATAATTAGATATATAAATAAAAAGGAGCACACATCCAATCCAAATAGAAATGTAAAAGTAACATGCATGCGTTTATAAATACTAATAAATCTATCCACACAAATTATCCAAGACATCAAATAAATCTCTATGAAGCTAGATATGAAATGTTGCTAATGTATCGTCAATCTTTGTGAAATACTGGGCAGATACTTATTTTCTAATCTCGTCAACTGAAAAAGTAGGAATACTCATTAGATCATGATGAGGATGGAAATCAAGCAAAGGATGATCAAAATAATGTGTGGGAATGGGATCTATGGGAGAAGGAGTCACCAGTGGAGAAAGATTCATAGGTGACAGAGGGTTCACAGGTGGAGAAGGAACCACAGGTGGAGGCACAAAAAAAACATGAGGTGTAACTATGGGAGAAGAAGGGGGAACATTCTTTTGAGAATGACCTATGGGATGAATAGTATCTGGTCTAAGTATAGCTATAAGATGATCCTTAAGATGTGATGTGTGCCATAAATAACGCCTCTCACCATACTTAAGTATATAGTTAGGAAGAATCTTAAGCGGAGGTATGGTAGTGTCTATGGATGGGGAAGAAGGATGCAAGGTATCAATATATTTTCCTAACTTATGATAATGGGTAGAATAATGCTTATTTATCCTATGGAAGTAACATATATGCTTGTGAGTGGTTTTAGGAGTACTCACGAAAGGAGGTACAATAGGCATGGAAGAAGAGGGAAATGAGTCATCACCCCATTTGGTGGGCAAAGGATCCATCTTAGGCAAAGGAATCAAACAATAACTGAGAGGAGGTGATGATAGAGAAGGAATAGAATGAGTCTTAATAGGAAGAGAACTAGTGAAAAAATCAAGAGTAGGCTCATCAATAGTGGAAGAAGCAATAATACCTAGTTTTGACATGAGTTCCATTATGAAAATAGCAGGATAAATAGAAGGTATAAGAAGGGTAGCACTAACCTCAAGATTAAACCAATGATGGGAATCAAGGAACTTAGAAAAATGGTAAGGGCCAGTCATAGCATGATCCATGAACATAGTCCTATGGGGCTCCTTAGAAATTGGAGGTGTTGGTGCCATCTCTACTCTAAAAAAAAGAGGAAAAATACAAGAATAAATAATTAAAAAATTCAAAACATGATAGGATGTATGAAAAGACTCAAGTAAATAAGAATGAAAATGCATAATATCAACATCATGGGCTTGGATAAGACCACCTAATAAAAGGATCATCTAATGAATAGCCATCATCATAATTAGGGAAATGAAGATCAATGACACAAGTTGAAATAATTTTGTCATCTGAAGAAGTATGGTGAATAGATTGACAAGTCTTGGATAAGACTATAGGAATGTCATCATAAGGAGGTTTACGAGAATGAGGTTACAAAGAAGCAAGAAGTTTCAAGATGAGATGAGTCATGAAATCATAAGTTTTGATCTTGAGATTAATCTCATCAGGCTCATTATCATCAAAGTTTAAAAGGTTGGGAGGAATATTACCAATAAGATTAGAATGCCCATTATATCCTCTGGTTGAGTTGATAATAAAATTTAGATGTTGTGAATCATGAAATGGAATGTTAGGTAAAGGCTCAAGAGTAAGAATCTTGAAAACACCACGATCTTAGAATTGTTTAAAATTCCAAGGGTTAGTATCTCCTTGAATCCTATAAAAGGCTCCATTATGTGGGAATTTAATGAATTGGCAAGTGGAAGAAGCCATAGCTCTCATATAATGAGTCCATGGCCTACCAAGCAAGATGTTATAAGAAAGAGGATAGTTAAATATCATCACCTTCACATGAATGGTGATAGGTGGGATAGTATTTGGAAGCCACACACACCCAAGAGGAGGCATTTGACTTTTATCATATCCTTGGCAAGTGCTACATGTGGACTTAAGATTATATTTGGAATATCTAATGGTTTTAATGAAATCAAGAGAAGAGACACAAGTGCTAGAACCCTCATCAATTAAAACATGCTTAATTTGGATATCATCGATTTGGATTCTAATAAATAGGGGAGGATCATATGCATGAAGTAGATTCTTGTCAGGAATCATAGATGCGATGGGAAATTTTAATGAAAGAGAAGTGTCGATAGTTTCATCAACATTGATGGACATTTCTTCACATTATTTTAAGATACTATCATCAGAACTAGATAAGGTTGCCTCCCATGCCAATAAGGGAGGATGAGGGACATTCATCTTAAGTAATAGTTTCATAAGATGGTTTTGATAATGGGGAGATGTCTACATGAGTTTATAAACAGAGCTTGAGAAGGGAGATTAGTGAGTTACACAATGGGATCCCACTCATCATAACCCATGAGAAGATTCTTAGATATAGGCATGTAATGGTTAAGGAGGTCTTTGGAAGGAAGAGCCAAAGAGCATTGAAATTTGTGTTGATAAGAATGAGAAGGTTTAGAAGAAGGTTGTAAATCATGTTGAGATGATGAAATAATAGGTTTAACTTGATTTTGAGAAGTATAAGAGGTGTTAATAAAAGGTTAATTAACATTAGAAGGAGAAGATGATAAAAGAGTGGTAGAAATAGTATGGGATGTGTTATCTAAAAGATAATCATAAGTTGCATCTTCATCAAATGTTATAAGATATTCTTTTCCTAACTCATTTAAATGAGTTGGACAAGAATCTTGGATAACACAATATGTTTGAGAAGGAGGTGGAGTGTAGATAGGCTGAGAATCGATGAAAGCCACTACTCTTTGTATAATAGTCATGCTAACCACATTTTATTTGGAAATTGGTTCTGCAAGAATTTTTATGTTATTAGTGGAAGAGATAGGATTGCCTTGGTTTTCTTGAATTGGTTGATGACTAGGTAAAGGATCATTATAAATAGATAAATGAATGTTTACTTGATTCAAGGCTTGAGCTTTATCATGAGTTTTGTATTCTTTAAAAGCATGCTCATAAGCTTGTTGACATCAGTGTGTAAGAGAATCATAGTCAAAATTAGGTCCAAGAAGAAATTCCATAGCTAAATTATAAATTTGTCTATAGGCCTCATGAGAATGACCTCAACTAGCATGAATCCAACAAAACTTGCTAGGATCATACCAAGTTTTCATAGGATGCGTAGGATCAATTTCATGAGGAAGAGGCCTAGGTAGACATTTAAGCAACTCAGCTAAGGAAATAGGTTTATGAACATTAATGTTTTTTGTTGAGAAACAAGGATTAGTAAATTGTTGGGAAGAGGAAGTTGGTTCCAAATAAGGGGTAGGAACAACAGATTGAACATGGTGAATGGTATCATATGAATCAAAAACACCATTATTGGTAACATTACGGTTTTTATTTTTAAGTAATAAATGAAAACCCATGGAAGGTTAGGATGGATCAAATTGATGCATAAGGAAATCTTGTCATTTAGCTTGATCAATATCTTCTTCTAAAGTCCATGGAGAAAGGGTACAAACTTGATATTGTAATTTGGGATATAGAGCATTTGTAAAGAGATGAAAAATATTATCATAGGCCATGGTGTGTTCATATTTGTTTGATAAAGTCTTCCATAATTTAACAAATTCTTGGGTAGTTTCATTTTCATTTTTATTGCAATTGATGAAATGGGCCAAAGTGTTTTCAAGAAGATCACTAGTTTGAAATTCTTAAACTAAAGTATTAACTAAATCTTCCAAACTAGTAATGAAATGAGGTCTAAGTTGATTGTACCAATACAAAGCATTGTTTGTAATGGTCTTAGCAATGAGCTAGGTAGTGGAAAAGGTATTTAATTTAATCCAATATTTATATAGATTCCCAAATGTTTTAAGATGAAAAGAAGGATCAGTTGATCCATTATAAGAGATTGTAGGTATTATATGTTCTATATCAATGTTAGCAATTTGAGTAGTGAGAGGTTCATTTTGTAGATGTTTGATAGTTTTATTGATTAAAGGAGGTTGAGGAATAAGATTGCCTTGATAATATGAAAGAGGAGTAGGAGGAACACTTTGGTTATGTATACCCGAAGGCATCAATTACGATTGTGTTTGAAGATGAAGAAGGTGATTTTGGATTCCCATCATTTGATTTGTGTTATTGGCTTGGAAAGCATTAATTTTATTGAGAGTTTGTAATAGACATTGGTGAGTTTTAATAACATTATTAGAAGATTTGGTGTTGGGATTACTGGCTTGGGTACTACTATTGGTGTTATTGAGAGCTTGAGATGAATGATGAGAATGAGAGGCACTAGTGGCAAAGATTGCTTGTGTAGCAAAATATGGACTAGTGAATGGAAGAGAGGAAGAAGCACTAAAATCATGAATGCCTTAGGAATAAAACAATGAACCAATGGAAGGATTAAGGATAGTGGATCTTAAGATAGGTCCATTAGATGTGGAACCAACCATGGTAGTTGAGATATTAGGCATGGAGGTAGAAGAAAGGAAAGAAGAATAAGAATCATGAGAAGAGGTCATGATCAAAGTGAGAGGTTGTGAAGTAAAGAAATAAGTACTACCAAATCCATTTGAGAATGTAGAATGTGGTGAATGATGTTTATTGTCTTGACCCCTAATCATGAGATTGT
>JARHVA010001994.1:2810000-2898423 GCA_037957365.1 Torreya grandis
ACCAGTAAAAAGAAATAGTAATGAGAAATATTGTTTGCTAACTGATCACATTGTAAAAGGAGACAATAACCAAAGGGAATAGGGTAAATATGACCAAGTCACTATGACAATTATTTGTGAAAATCAAGGATAAGAAAACAAACAATCTTGAAGATACAAGGCAACAACAAGATAAATATGGTGATTTTGTGAGGATCTTACGATCTTATTGATTATATATAAGATAAGAAATAATTTGACATAGTTTCAAATTATATAATTAGATATATAAAAAAAGAAATAAAAATGAGCACACATCCAATCCAAATATAAATGTAAATGTAACATGCATATGCTCATAAGTTCTAATAAATATGGTGATTTTGTGAGGATCTATTAGGTCCTATCCACGATCTTACAAATCAACTCACAAAAGAAATATCCAAGGGATGCAATAAGAAGAAAATTAAAATATAAAGTAGTGATAGGGAATAACAAACATATGCAAAGCAGATAGAATATAAAATTAACAATAAATATAGTACAACAAAGAAGATAATGATATAAGATAAGGAATAATTTGACAAAGTGTCAAATGATATAATCAGATATATAAAAAAATAAATAAAAATGAGCACACATCCAATCCAAATATAAATGTAAAAGTAACATGCATATGCTCATAAGTTCTAATAAATTTGTCCACACATTATCTAAGACATTGGATAAATCTCTATGAAGATGGATATGAATTGTTGCTAATGTGTCATCAACCTTTACAAAATATTTGGAAAATACTTATATTATAATCTCCTCAACTAAAAAAGTAGGAATACTCATTAGATCATGCTGAGGAGGGAAATCAAGCAAATGATGATCATAAGAATGTGTGGGAATGGGATCTACGGGAGAAGGAGGAGTCACCAGTGGAGAAAGATTCATAGGTGATGGAGGGTCTACAAGTGGAGAAAGAACCACATGTGGAGGCACAAAAGGAACCATAAGAGGTGTAAGTATGGGAGAAGAAAGTTAAACCTTCTTGTGAGAATGACTTGTGGGAGGAATAGTAGTTAGACCAGGGATAGCTATAAGATGATCCTTAAGATGTTGCTAAAGGAGATGATAATGATCAGTATGATGTGTGCCACGTTGGTGCCATATAAAATACCTCTCACCATACTTAGGTATATAGTCATGAAGAATATTGGGAGGTGGTATGGTAGTGTCTATAGATGGGGAAGAAGGACACAAGGTATCAATATATTATCATAGCTTACAAAAATGGGTAGAAGAATGATTATTTATCCTATGGAAGTAATAGATACACTTATGAGTGGTTTTAGGATCACTCATAAAAGGAGGTGAAATAGGGATGGAAGACAAGGGAGATGATTCATCGCTCAATTTGGTGGTCAAAGGATCCATCTTAGGCAAAGGAAGCAAACCATCACAAAGAGGAGGTGATGATGGAGAAGGAATAAAACTAGTCTTAACAGGAAGAGAACTACTGAAAGAAGAAAGAGTAGGCTCATCAATAGTGGAATAAGAAATAATAACTTGTTTTGACACGAGTTCCACTATGGGAAGATCAGGATCAATAGAAGGTCTAATAAGGGTATCACTAACCTCAAGATTAAACCAATGATGGGGATCAAGGAACCTCTAAAAATGGGAAGGTTTGATCATAGCACAATCCATGAGCATAGTCATATGGGGCTCCTTAGAAATTGTAGGTGTCAGTGACATCTCTACTCTATAAAAAAGAGGAAAAATACAAGAACCCAAAACTACAAAAGTCAAAACACAAGAGGATGTATGAAAAGACTCAAGTAAAGAAGAATGATAATGCACAATCTCAACATCATGGGCTTAGACAAGACCACTTAATAAAGGATCATCTAAGGAATAGACATCATCATAATTAGGTGAATAAATATCTATGACATAAGTTAAAATAAATTTATCATCTAAAGAAGCATGGTGAATAGAATGATGAGTCTTGGATAAGACTATAGGAATGCCATCACAAGGAGGTTTTTGAGAATGAGGTTACAAGGAAGTTGCAAAATGAAATGAGGTGTGAGATTAGAATTTTTGATCTTGAGATTAATCTCATTAGGCTCATAATCATCCTAGTCTAAAAGGTTGGGAATAATATTAATGATAAGCTTGGGATGCCCATTGTATCCTCTGGTTGAGTTGACAAGAAAATTTAGACATTGTGACTCATGAAATGGAATGCTAGGTAAAGGCTCAAGAGTAAGAATATTGAAGACACCATGATCTTGGAATTATTCAAAATTCCAAGGTTATTATCTCCTTGATCTTATAAATGGCTATATTATGCAAGAATTCAATGCATTGGTAGGCAGAAGAAGCGATATCTCTCATACAATGAGTCCATGGCCTACCAAGCAAGATGTTATAAGAAAGAGGGAAGTTAAAGATCATCACCTTCACATGAACGGTGATAGGTGGGATAATAATTGGAAGCCACACACACCCAAGAGGAGGTATTTTCCTTCTATCATATCCTTGGAGGTGCTACATGTTGACTTAAGATTGCATTCAAAATATATAATGGTTTTAATGAAATCAAGAGAAGTAATACAAGTGCCAAAAACCTCATCAATCAAAACATGCTTAACTTGGATATCACTGATTTGGATGCTAATAAATAGGGGAGGATCATCTGTATGAACCATAATCTCATCGAGAATCATAGATGTGATGGGAAATTTTAAATAAAGAGAAGTGTCAATAATTTCATCAACATTGATGCACATCTCTTAATATTGTTGCAAGATACTATCCTCAAAACCAAATAAGGTTACCTCCTATCCCACTAAGGGAGGACAAGGGACATTCATCTCAAATAATAGTTTCATAAGATGACTCTGATGATGGGGAGATGTCCTCATGAGTTTAAGAAATGGAATTTGAGAAGGGAGATTAGTGAGCTCCGCAATGGTATCCCACTCATCATAACCCATGAGAATATTGTTAGATATAGGCATGTCTTAGTTAATGAGGTCTTCAGAGCAAAGAGCTAAAGAGAATTTAAATGTGTGTCAATAAGAATGAGAAGGTTTAGAAGAAGGTTGTAAATCATGTTGAGATGATGAACTAATAGGTTCAACTTGATTTTGAGAAGTAGAAAAAGTATTAACAGAAGGTTGATTAACATTAGAAGGAGAAGATGATAGAAGAGTAGTAGAAATAATATGGGATGTGTTATCCAAAGGAGAATCATAAGTTAGATCTTCATCAAATTATAAGATATTCTTGCCCCAACTCATTTAAATGAGTCGGAGAAGAATCTTGGATAACAAGGTATGCTTGAGAAGGAGGTGGGGTGTAGATAGGCTTAGAATCGATGAAAGCCACTACTCTTCATATAATAGTCATGCTAACCAAATTTTCTTTGGAAATTGGTTCTGCAAGACTTTCTATGTTATTGGTGAAAGAGATGGGCTTGCCTTGGTTTTCTTGAATTGGTTGATGACTAGGTAAAGGATCCTTATAAAAAGCTAAATGAGCATTTGTTTGATTTAAGTCTTGAGTTTTATCATGAGTTTTGTATTGTTTAAAAGCATGATCATAAGCTTATTGACTTTGGCATGTGAAAGAATCATAGTCAAAATTATGTCCAAGAAGAAAGTCCATAACTAAATTATGAAGCTATCTATAGATCTCATGGGAATGACCCCAATTAGCATGAAACCAAAAAAACTTGCTAGGATCATACCAAGTTTTCATAAGATAAGTAAGGTCAAATTCACAAGGAAGAGGCCTAGGCAGACGTTTAAGCAATTTAGATAAGGAAAGAGGTTTATGAATATTAATGTTATTTTTTGAGAAATGAGGATTAGTAAATTGTTGAGAAGAGGAGGCTAGTTTCAAAGAAGGGGTAGGAACAATATCTTGAACATGGTGAATGGTATCATATGAATCAGAAACACCATCAATAGTAACATTTTGGTTTTTTTTTAAAGTAATATAAGTGAACCCATGGAAGGTTGGGATGGCTTGAATTGATGTATAAGGAAATATTTTCATTTAGCTTGATCAATAGCTTCTTCCAAAGTGTGTGGATAAATGGTATGGATTTTATATTGTAATTTGGGATAAAGAGCATTTGTAAAGAGATGAAAAATATTATCATAGGCCATGTTGTGTTCACATTTATTTGATAAATTCTTCCATCATTTAATAAATGCTTGGACGGTTTCATTTTAAATTTGCTTACAATTGATGAAATGGGCCAAAGTGTTTTTAGGAAGATCACTAGTTTGAAATTATTGACCTAAAGCATTAACTAAATCTTCCAAACTAGTAATAGAATGAGGTCTAAGTTGATTTTACCAATCCAAGGCATCACCTATGAGGGTCTTAACAAGGAACTTGGTAGCGATAAAGGTGTTTAATTTAACCCAATGTTTATAGAGATTCCCAAATGTTTTAAGATGAAGAGAAGGATTAGTTGATCCATTATAAGAGATTGTAGATTTTATACCTCCTATATCAATGTTAGTAATTTGATTAGTGAGAGGTTAATTTTGTATATTCTTGATAGTTTTATTGATTAAAGGAGGTTACAGAATAAGATTGCCTTGAGAATCTCAAAGAGGAGGGCGAGAACACTTTGGTTATGTGTGCCCCAAGGTATTGATTATGGTTGCATTTAAAATGAAGAAGGTGATTTTGCATTCTCATCATTTGATTTGTGTTATCAGCTTGGAAAACATTCATTTGATTGAGAGTTTGTAATATAAGTTGGTGAGATTGACTAACATTATTAGAAGAGTTGGTGTTGGTATTAGTGGCTTGGGTATTACTATTTGTGTTGTTGAGAGCTTGAGATGAATGATGAGAATAAGAGGCACTAGTGGCAAAGCTTTCTTGTGTAGCAAAATATGGACTAGTGAATGGAAGAGAGGAAAAAACATTAGAAGCATGAATGCCTTAGGCAATAAATAATGAAATAGTGGAAGGATTAAGGATAGTGGATCTTAAGAGAGGTCCACTTGATGTAGAACCAACCATGGTAGTTTAGATATTAGGTATGGAGGTAGAAGAAAGGAAAGAAAAATAAGAAGCATGAAAAGAGGTCATGATCGAAGGGAGAGGTTGTGAAGCAAATAAATCAATACTACCAAATCCATTTGAGAATGTAGAATGTGGTGAATGAGGTTCAATTTATTGACCACTAATCATGAGATTGTAAATGGTAGATGGATCTTTCCCTTTATGTTGGGGAAATTGGTTAATAAAGAAAAATATTTTGGGAGTATACTCTAATTCAGATTGGTTTTCTAGGACAAAATAAGGATTATGTTACAAATAGGTATCATGAGGGAACCCCTAGTCCATTGTGTGAGTTACAATATGGACATTACTAGCATTTGCAAAAGGAACTCTACTTTGTCCATGGGAAACCTTAAGAGGGTTGGTGAATTCCATCATGCCTACTATTTGAGATTTAGTTTTATCACCCAATAGGAAATATGTGATGAAAGAGGAAGGAAATCAAGATGAGAGAACAAAGGATTAAAAAATTGACAGAAATAAAGTTAGGTCAACCTGGTTGACTTAGTGCCAAACAGGGATAATAAAGATGGATAGGGTCCACAAAATTGACCTAGTACAAAGAGTAGAAGCTGATAAAAAAGGGGAAAATGCCTAAAAACTATGATAGGTCAACCTAGTTGACCTAGTGCAATGCACATGAGTTGCATAAATTGCTAGGTCAACTAGGTCAACCTAGTACAGTTTTATAAAGGTAGAAATTATGGTCTGGGATAGTGCAAAGTCGAGCTAGTTGATGTAGCATGATAGATAAGAAAATATAAAAGATAATTAATAAGATGAGAAATGAAATAAGGTATGTCTGTAGCTAGTATAGAAAATTAGATATTAAAATTGATATATACAATTAATTGAATTGATGCTAGCCAATCCAATTGGTCCACATACATAGATTGCAATTTTGAAAGAAAAGTATAAAGTAGAGTAGAAATATATAAATAGAAACTAACCTTGGGGTTTTGGACATGAAAATAGAATGGGTAACTGACCTATAACCTTGGAGAGGATTGGCCCAATCTAAAAAATGAGGTCAAGATGGTCAACCAAGTGAGACAAGAACCTATTGTAGAAGCTAGAAAAGTGTGCTAAGTCAACTTGGTCAACCTAGTAGACTAAACTAGATGTCTAGAAATGTGTTAATTCAAGTTGGTTGACCTAGTTGACTAGACTGAAAATCTAGAAGTCTAGAATCTAGAACCTACACTATGAATCTTGAACATGAACCTACTACAAAGTGGATAGAAATGTGCAAGGTAGACCTAGTCAACCTAGTAGGCTAAATATAAAGTTTGAAAAATGTTGGAAACCTGTGATGGGTCAAGCTGGTTGATCCAGTTTCCTTTTCCTACATAGAGAAAAATAGTTGTGTCGATAGAATCGAGCCAACAAGTCAAAACATATGATAAAAAAGATGACAAAAAGGATAAAATAAGTGAAATAAAACCTATAAGGGTTTGATTCACATTGATTTCACTAGAAGGTAATGAAGGTGAAGCCAAAGTGTATCTAATGCTAAATAAGAAAGGAAACAAAAATGGAAACATGAAGACAATCCAACCAATGGTGGGATAGGATTCATGTCAAGTTCACCAAAATGTATGCAATAAAAATTGCATGATGCACATGAATCAATATAAGATCAAATAAGATAAATCACACCTACACTTTTGATTAGGGTACACTCTTGTTAAGCATGAGCATGACCAATATGAGGATCCACTAGACCCAATTAAGGAATCATTTGTATCATTTATCACAACACATCATGCTAGGTAGGGTTCCAAGGCCTAAAGTCTAACACAATCACAGAATAACCCTAAAAGAGTCTTATGGTTTCTATATTCACTTATGATAATAAATAAGAAATTAAACTAATCTAATAACAAGAGTAAATTAATCTAGTGCTCACCAAAGCTTATAGCACAAAGTAGGGGTTAGAACAAAATAAGTAAATAAAAATTAAACTAAACATGTATAGGATACATATACTCATGTCAATGTATATATAATCCTAATACATGGGAGAGAAGAATACATATTGGATTATCTATCTACTTTTACAAAGGAGAAATAAAGTTAGGAATACTTGCCTTTGAAGATGAACCTGTCGAGTCTCAACCTCTCCCTTGGCCAATAGTGCTTCATAAGAGATTGTTGTGGCTTGTAAGGACAACCATGATAAATCATCTCTAGGCTACATAAACTACCTAATCATCTAAAATACTTCTCCACAAGACAAGATCAAAGCTCCAAAGAAAAATATTAAACCCTAAAGCTTTATTCCTCAAGTAGAATGATCAATAAGTAGATGTTCATTTGCACTTATTTGGTTAATTTAACTCTCTTATGAAATGGTAAGGAATGACCTTGTATATATTAGTATCTTACTCTAAAGACTTTCAAACATGTTAGCTATGCTAGGTCGACTGGGTTGACCTAGCACATTATTGGGCTAATGCCTAAAGTTTGTGGTAGGTTGGTCAGGATGCAAAGCAATAAAGAAAGGCAAAGTATCCTTACAATAAGCTAGGTCGACCAAGTTGACCTAGCTTACTGAATAGGTCAAAAGGGAAAAAAAGTAAGAAATGAGGGATAAAGCATGACAAATGGTGGGAATAGATAGGAAAGATAGAAATAAGCTTAAGGTTCAAGGTTTTAGGAGGCAAGAGTGTAGATGTCAAGTGGCAAAAGGAACAACAATATTATGAAGCACCAAAGGTATACCCACCCTTTTCTCGATGCACCCCTTAAGGCATACACTTAGAGAGATTGAAACTTGGTAGGTTTTTTCAAGATACGAAGTGTTAGTAATCAATAAAAGTGTCAAAATATTATGTATACATATATCTCAATTGAAGATCATGATGTGTCACATAAGTGTAATGTAGGATGGTGCTTCGAGATAGAACATGATGACACATAGTGCTGATGCTAAGTAAAGTGTAGTAGGAAGCAAATAAGATAGATGAAAGGATAAAATTGGAAAACACATACCTTTAACTTGCCTTAGTGTCAGAGAAAAAGACTGGAAGAAAGTGAAGGTGTCTAATGTAAATCACACTAGGCAAACCTATAGAAGTTAGTGCAAAAAAAATCCAAAAATTGAAATTTTTGGAAGATAGGCATATAATAGTGGAAAATAATCTCTACATCATCACAAATCTAACAAGTTTAGACTACTGAGAGGGGCTGTGAGGTAGATATATATGCAGAGAGAGGGTATAACGATCAATAGAGATGGGTGCAGGAGAGGGACAAGCCTGATAGGCCCTAGCTAATGAGAAAGATGTGCATCTAGAGATAGTGACACAGATGATTTAGGCATATACAATGATTTAAAACTTGATAACACAGGCACATGCAGTGACCTAGACTAAGTTGGTACATGAATTGGTGTAGATAGCATGTCTACAGGGATAGGTAGAGGGATTGAGATCTCAAACTGCCTTGTTACAATGTACCATTTGAAGGAGTTAGACTGAGGCCTCAAATTGAGGCCTCAACAAGTAACATGGATAACCATGAGATAGACAAGATGGAGCCTAACACTAGAGCTAGAGAATTGCTCATGGTTGTATATGTTATATCAAAATCTTGAGATATATATATGATGTATCATTTTTACTTACTAATGTGATTATGTATGTGTTCATTATGGTTGTTATTATCCTTATGCTGGTTGTGGATGTGGATGCTTTGGATATATTTTTTTCTAGCACATGTATTTAGCTTTGTTGTATATGCTATAGGAAATATATGTGATGTAGTTTATTTTATAGAATTATGAGAAACACGTGTATGATTAAAAAGAAACATGCAAAAAGACTTGGAAAAATATAATCAATCAAAAATGCACTACACACTAATTTAAGCTAGGGAATGTGTAATAAAATGAAAAATGACTAAGTATAGAGAAACAAGAAATGGAAATCAAGATCGTAAAAGGGGATTTGTTTTCAAACCAAAGATGAAAGATTTTTGCACCAAATTAAAACAAGTAAAATCATACTATATCACATTGGGAAGTATGAAAAACAAAGTAATAAAATGGAAGGTATGTAGAAGGTCACACAAGGTAAGAAAAACAAATGAAAAGTCAATGAAAGTTTGGTCTTAAATTTATCACACTAATTCAAGCTGGGAAGTATGAAAAAATTCAATAAATGGTTGAAATATTACATGCACTCAGAAAATAATAAAATAAAAGGTGAAAGAAAAATGAAGTAAGCATAAAACATACTAATTCAAGCTGGGAAGCATGTCAAATGACGTGTAATTTAATAATCAATCAAATATTATCTCAAGCTTGATACATGTAATTTGAAGATGACTTTATTATTGGAAAACTTTGTGTGGAGGGTCGGGTCCTATTCATGGTCTTACACTGCAACTCAACAAAGGGAACACCATAAGGGGTGGAATAAGCATGAACAACCAAGTACATGGGGAGTAAGGGTAATAGGATAAAACACTCATAAATGAAAAACACAAAGGGATTCCAAAATAATATTGTCAATCAGAATAATAATATTGGATTTAAATTTTAAAGGGATGGTAATTTTGTGAGGAATTATCAGGTCCTATTGATGGTCTTATACTATAAATCACAAAAGAAAGACCCAAGGGGTGTAATAAAAAATCAAGACAATATTTCTCAAGAGGAAATATGAGGAAATGGAATGAAAAAGGGAGTGTAAGAATAAAAGACTTAGGCATCTTAAGAAAATACCTTAGGAGATAAGAGGCATACTAAGAACATGAGAAGACACTAAGTGACTAGTGGTCATCTATGTACAAAGGAAACCTATTCTCGATAGACACAAAGCTTTGTAGGTAGATAAGTGTGATACTAAGATTATCTCATGAAGGTAAATTGGTTTAATGAAAATTTAAATGGACCTACCTCTCCATGATGTGTTCCCGACTCTTCAAGACCCCTTATGGAGTTGTTGGTCTACTATGAAGATTGGGTACTTAAGTGAGAAAGTAGGTAGAACTATAGATTTTTTTTTTTGAATTCCCTTATTCTAATCTACTAGCCTACCACACCCCAAAGGACTTCAGCTCTATGTGAAGCCAACTGTGGAGTTTGAGCTTTGATTGGAGATAGGAGATGTGCTTAAATCACGTCTTTTAGTGTGATTAGACTTTTAAGAATATTGCATATTTTTTCCTTTTGATATCATTTCCTTTTGTTTAAATGATTTTGATTTTAACTTTCTTTTGAAGGCTTTTTAGGATTCCTCCTCCATACATATTTGGAATGACCAAGCATGATAGAGATAGTGATACACAAAAATGAGTTGAAGGCTAAGTTTAAAGGAATCTAAGTAACCAAATACAAAAGACCGATTAGGATACTTAGGCTTAACAATGGAAAAATATGTGATCTCAAATCTCAAATGTGCATATGATTAGTTTTTAGAAAAAGGAAGAAAGGAAAATGGAGATCTAAAAGTGCACCGCTAAAAATAAATAGTAATGAGAAAGACTACTTGCTAACTGATCACATGGTAAAAGGAGACAATAACCAAAGGTAATAGAGTAAATATAGCCAAGTCACCATGACAATTATCTATGAAAAACAAGGATAAAAAAAAAAAAATCATGAAGATACAAGGCAACACCAAGCTAAATATGGTGATTTTGTGAGGATCTGCCAGGTCCTATCTGCAATCTTAAAAATTAACTCACAAAAAAAATATCCAAGGGATGCAACAAGAAGAAATTAAAAATATAAATCAATGATAGGGAAGAACAAACATATGCAAAGCAGATAGAATATATAATTAACAAGAAATATAATACAACAAAGAAGATAATGATATAAGATAAGTAATAATTTGACATAGTGTCAAATGATATAATTAGATATATAAAAAAAGAAATAAAAAGGAGCACACATCTAATCTAAATATAAATGTAAAAGTAACATGCATGTGCTCATAATTACTAATAAATCTATCCACACATTATTCAATACATCAGATAAATCTCTATGAAGCTTGATATGAATTACTGCTAATGTGTCATCTATCTTTGTAGAATACTAGGAAAATACTTCTTTTCTAATCTCCTCAACTAGAAAATTAAGAATACTCATTGGATCATGCTAAGGAGGAAAATTGAGCAAAGGATGATCAAAAAAATGTGTGGGAATGGGATCTATGAGAGAAGGAGTCACAGGTGGAGGTAAAGAAGGAACCACATGAGGTGTAATTATGGGAGAACAATGGGTAACCTTCTTGCAAGAATGACCTATGGGAAGAATAGTAGCTAGTCCAGGGATAGCTATAAGATGATCTTTAGGATGTTGTTGAAGGATACACCAAAAATAAGTATGATGTGTTCCACATTGGTGCCATATAAAATACCTCTTACCATACATAGTTAGTCATGAAGAATCTTGGGAGGTGGTATGGTAGTGTCTATGGATGGGGAATAAGGACACAAGGTATTAATATATTATTATAACTTACAAAAATGGGTAGAAGAATGATTATCTGTCTTAAGGAAACAACAAATATGCTTTTGAGTGGTTTTAGGATCACTCATGAAAGGAGGTGAAATAGGCATGGAAGAATAGGGAGATGATTCATCATCCCATTTGGTGTGAAAAGGATCCATCTTAGGCAAAGGAAGTAAACCATCACCAAGAGGAGGTGATGATGGAGAAGGAATAAAACTAGTCTTAATAGGAAAAGAACTAGTGAAAGAAGCAAGAGTAGGCTCATGAATAGTGAAAGAAGTAATAATAACTTGTTCTAACATGGGTTCCACTATGGGAAGAGCAAGATCAATAGAAGGTATCATAAGGGTAGCACTAACCTTAGTAGTAAACCAATGATTGGAATCATAAAACCTAGAAAAATGGTAAGGGCCAGTCATAGCGCGATCCACGAGCATAGTCCTATGGGGCTCCTTAGAAACGGTAGGATTCAGTGCCATCTCTACTCTACAAAAAAGAGGAAAAATACAAGAATTAAGAACTAAAAAATTCAAAACACAAGAGGATGTAAGAAAAGACTCAAGTAAAGAAGAATGATAATGCATAATCTTGACATCATAGGCTTGGACAAGACTACCTAATAAAGGATCATCTAAGGAATAACCATCATCAAAATCAAGTAAATGAAGATTGATGACACAAGTTATAAAACCTTTGTCATTTGAAGTATGGGGAATATAATGACAAGTCTTAGATAAGACTATAGGAATTTCATCATAAAGAGGTTTGTGAGAACGAGGTTGCAAGGAAGCAAGAAGTTTCAAGATGAGATGAGATGTGAGATTGGAAGTTTTGGTCTTGAGATTAATCTCATCAAGCCTATCATTATTAGAGTCTGAAAGGTTGGGAGGAATATTACCAATAATCTCAGGATGCCCATTGTATACTTTGGTTAAGTTTATAAGAAAAGTTAGATGTTGTGACTCATGAAATGGAATGTTAGGTAAAGGCTCAAGAGTAGGAATCTTGAAGACACCATGATCTTAAAATTGTTCAAAATTCTAAGGGTTAGTATCCCCTTAAATCCTATAAATAGATCCATTATGTGGGAATTTAATGCATTGGTAGGAAAAAGAAGCGATAGCTCTCATACTATGAATCCATGGCCTACCAAGCAAGATGTTATAAGAAAGAGGAAAGTTAAAGATCATCACCTTCACATAAATAGTGATAGGTGGGATAGTAATGGGAAGCCACACACACCCAAGAGGAGGCATTTGCCTTCTATCATATCCTTGGCAGGTGTTATATGTAGACTTAAGATTGTATTCATAATATCCAAGGGTTTTAATGAAATTAAGAGAAGCAACACAAGTGTCAGAACCCTTGTCAATCAAAGCAAGCTTAACTTGGATATCATCGATTTGGATGATAATAAATAGGGGAGGATCATCTACATAAAGTATAATCTCATCAAGAATCATAGATGTGATGGGAAATTTTAATGAAAGAGAAGTGTCGATAGTTTTATCAACATTGATGGACATCTCTTCACATTATTGTAAGATACTATCCTTAGAACTAGATAAGGTTGCCTCTCATCTCGCTAAGGGAGGATGAGGGACATTCATCTCAAATAGTAGTTACATAATATGGTTTTGATGATGGGGGAGATGTCCTCATGAGATCAAGAAATGGAATTTGAGAAGGGAGATTAATGAGCTCTATAATGGGATCCCACTCATCATAACCCATGAGAAGATTGTTAGATATAGATGCATAATGGCTAAGGAGGTCTTCGGAGGGAGGAGCCAAAGTGTATTTAAATTTATGTTGATAAAAATGAGAAGGTTTATAAGAAGGTTTTAAATCATGTTGAGATGATGAAATAATAGGTTCAACTTGATTTTGAGAAGTAAAAGAGGTGTTAACAGAAGGTTGAGTAACATTGGAAGGAGAAGATGATAGAAGAGTGGTATAAATAGTATGGGATGTGTTATCCAATAGAGAATCATAAGTTATATCTTCATAAAAGGTTTATTAATAGGAAATCCATGATGAAATATGAAGGAAAGAAAGATGAGAGAATAAAGGATTAAAAAAATGATAGAAATAAAGCTAGGTTCACTAAGTTGACCTAGTGAAAAACAAGGACAATAAAGCTAGATGGGGTCCATATAAATAACCTAGTACATAGAGTAGAAGCTGATATAAAAGGGAAAAAGTCCTAAAGACTATGCTAGGTCGACTCGATTGACCTAGTGCAGTGCAAAGGAGTTGAAAAAACTACTAGATCGACTAGGTTGACCTAGTGCAGTTGATAGAGATAGAAAGTAGGGTCTGGGATAGTGTAGAGTCAAGCTAGTCGACTTAGCATGACAAACAAGAAAAGATAAATGAATGCTAATAAGATGAGAAATGAAATAAGTTATGCCTGTAGTTAGTCTAGAAAAGTAGATACTAAAAATGAAATATATAATCAATTGAATTGACACTGCACAATCTAATTGGTACACGCACATAGATTATAATGTTGAAACAAAAGTATAGATTAGAGTAGAAATAGAGAAATAAAAATTGATCTTGGGGTTTTGGAGATGAAAATAGACTTGGTAACTAACCTGTAACCTTAGAGAGAACTAGCCCAATCTACAAAACTAGGTTGAGTTGGTCGACCAAGTGAGATAGGAACCTACTGTAGAAGCTAAAAAAGTGTGCTAAGTCAAATTGGTCGACCTAGTAGACTGAACTTGATGTCTATAAATGTGCTAATTTGAGTTGGTCAACCTAGTTAACTAGACTACAAATCTATAAGTCTAGAATCTGAAACCTACACTGTGAATCTTGAATAGGAACCTACTACAAAGTGGCTAGAAATGTACTAGGTCGACCTGGTTGACCTAGTAAGCTGAATAAAAAGTCTAAAAAATGCTAGAAACTTGTGATAGGTTGAGCTGGTTGATCTAGTTACTTGTTCCTACACATAGAGAGAAATAGATGGGTCAATAAAATAGAGCTAGTAATTCAAAACATATGATAGAAAAGATTATAAAAAGGATAAAATAAGTAAAATAAACCCTATAAGGGTTTGATTCACATCAGGTTCACCATAATGTAATGAAGGTGAAGCCAAAGTGGATCTAATGCTAAATAAGAAAGGAAACAAAAATGGAAACATGAATACAATTCAACCAGTGGTGGGATAGGATTCATGTCGAGTTCACTAAAATATATGCAATTAGAATTTCATGGTGTGCATGAATCAATCCTAGATCAGATAAGATATATCACACCTACACTTTCAATTGGGTCACACACTTGTTAAGCAGGAACATGACCAATATGAGGATCCATTAGACCTAATTATGGGATCACTTGTATCATCTATCACAACACATCATGCTAGGTAGGGTTCCAAAGCCTAAAATCTATTATAATTGCACAACCCTAAAAAATTCCTATGGTTTCTATATTCACTTATGATAACAAACAATAAAGTAAACTAATCTAATAATATGAAAAGTAAACTAATCTAGTGCTCACCAAAGCTTGAGGCACAAAGTAGGGGTTAAAATAAAATAAGTAAATAAAAACTAAACTAAACATGTATAAGAGACATATACTCACGTCAATGTATATAAAATCTTAATACATGGGAGAGAAGAATACACACTGCATTATCTATCTACTCTTACAAAGGAGAAATAAAGTTAAGAATACTTACCTTTGAAGATGTATATACTCTTACAAAGGAGAAATAAAGTTAAGAATACTTACCTTTGAAGATGAACCTATCGAGTGTTAACCTCTCCCTTGGCCAATGGTGCTTCACAAGAGATTGTTGTGGCTTGTATGGACAACCAAGATAAATCAACTTTAGGCTACATGACCTACCTAAACATCCAAAAGACTTCTCCACAAGACAAGATCGGAGCTCTACAGAAAAATATTAAACCGAAAAGCTTTATTCCTCAAGTAGAATTGTCAATAAGTAGATGTTAAGTTGCACTTCTTCATTTAATTCAACTCTCTTATAAAATGGTAAGGAATGACCTTGTATATATAGTAGTATCTTACCTTAAATACTTTCAGACATATCAGTTGTGGTAGGTTGACCAAGTTGACCTAGGACATTATCGAGCTAATGCCTAAAGTTTATGATAGGTCCGTTGGGATGCACAAAGAAAGGTAAAGTATCCATAGAATAACATAGGTTGACTAGGTCAACCTAACTTACTAACCTGGTCAAAAGGGAAATAAGGTAATAAATGAGGGATAAAGCATGACAAATGGTGGGAATGGATAGGAAAGAGAGAAATAAGCTTAGGGTTTAAGGTTTTAGGAGGCAAGAGTGTAGATGGTGAGTGGAAAAATGAAAAATAATCTTATGAAGCACCAAAGGTCTTCCCACCCCTTTCTCGGTGCACTCCTTAAGGCATGCACTCAGAGAGATTGAGACTTGGTAAGTTCTTGCAAGATACAAAGTGTTATTAATCAATAAAAGTGTGAGAATATTATGTGTATATAGTTGGCCTTGCTCGAAGGTGAGAAACCTTAAATGGTAATAAATGCTAAGTCATATAGGTGCTTAAGGTCACAATATGACACAAGGCTAGTCAAGTAAAGAACCAAAGTTTGAATCAATGGCATGCATGCAGAAAACCCTAGTAGAGAAAAAAATTCTTTCCTGAAGCTAGTGGTTACAATTTTTCATATAATCAAATATTCAATGATTTAGAATTTAAAAAAATGTTTAGATCGTCAAACATTTTATACACCCTTAGATCACATTTATTAAAACTCTACAGAGAGATATCAAAATTTAATTAGATTTTCCAATTATTCTCTCTCTCTCTCTCTCTCTCTCTCTCTCTCTCTCTCTCTCTCTCTCTCTCTCTCTCTCTCTCTCTCTCTCTCTCTCTCTCTCTCTCTCTCTCTCTCTCAATTAAATAGTATTTTCCACCTTATGAATTCAACATTGATTAAAAACTAGATATCGTTCAAGTAAATCAAGCATTTTTGGTTGTGAATTAGAAAATCAATTGATCCAATTCAAAAAACTTCTAGTGCATTATAGTTTACAACCTACTATAGACACCTAATTTTCATACAAGACCCCATTCCATATTGTATTTTTCCTATTTTTCTATACTTGGTCTACTTGCCTATAATTCATTATTTCTAAGAGTTCCCCTACAACATAATAGCTTTTATTCGTTCCTTAAACCTTATAAATATAGTTAACACTTCACTAAATCATTTGTGTTTAGCCTTGAGCTTAATTTCACACATATTGATATTGATTCTCATGTCTCACTTCTCTATTTTTCCTGGGACAGAATCAACGATCCCACCAATTCTACCATGGATAGAAATGACATGCCTACTATTTCTATCTACCATTATTTTGTGGAGCCTTTCTTCTTTGGGAAAATTATTTTCTCCTTGATCTTTACTTATTTATTTTTTATAAGGCCAGCCTTTGCATGATTGATGTCCTAATACCATGCCATTTATATAAGTATTAGGTATCAAATATTAAATTCAATTCAAGAATTGTGCATCTCTTACTTCAAGTTGGTATTCATTGATCATATTTTATGTGACATCTATGACAAAGTCATCAAAATTGATACTCTAATCTTTGTGACATCATCATCTTGTACTAAAATAAGGTTTTAGTTGAATGTGCATATAGTTCAATCTCCACTAGGGTAAGATGAGTCCAACCTTGCTCAATATTCCATTTACACTACACAATAACTATGTGGGATATAATTATAGCATGTGGAATATGTAACTAAAACTTCCTTATGGTTTGTTGACCCATAACTTTTTTAGATTTTGAGTTAATAGCATTCTAGGTCAAGATAAGAAGAAAACACCATTTTAGACATTTTTCTCATCATTACTGATAAACAAAAGCACATGACTATACGAGATCTTGAAGTGAACTAGTACCAAACATTACATATTTAGTTTAGGTAGACATAGTTGTCAATCATAGATCGTGGTAACACTGATTATATCCTAAGTGGAATCATCAGTCAAGTAGCAGTCAACATTTCCATTTATGTCAATATATAACTCTAGATTTCACACATGGGTAGATATAGGTCTACACAAGCTGGAACAATTTCCAAAATTAAGAATTGATAATTAGGTTCAAATTTTCTATCACTTTTGATTTTTCATATTCTCCATTGCTTATCAAATCAGTTTCAATTATGCTTGTTTACTATTTATGGCCACTAAAGAAGGTTTGAGTTATTGTTTTACATTTTTAAATGATATATATTCCTAGTGCATCTTGTTTTTTCAATTGTGCTTAAGTAAATCATGGTAAGTCCACAAATAAATAAAAAAAATTGGTGAATCCCTCCATTATTTAAACACTTGTACCTTTTAGGGTTTTGTCATTAGGGTTTCATGGTTGTTATTTTTATTTTTTAAATATAAATCTTTTATTAAATGTTTGACTGAACTCTAGCTTTTATTTACCTATTATACTTTCATATTACATACACCTTCAAAATTAGGCACACACACCTTTTTTATTGAATGCACATATCTTTTGAAGTTACCCATGGATTTTTCCTCTTCTTTCAAATTTAATTTTTATATTTACTTCATGTTTATTCCCATTACATTGACCATGGTTATTACTAGTGATATTCATCCTTATATGGTTGATGTTGATCTAAGGGCCAATCTCTTGTTAATAGAGTGCCCACTATTCCTTTTTTGAATGTTGGTAGTGAGAATGAAACCTATGATGATCCAAAAAAATTTAAATACGTTGACGAACATACAGTTGTAACAATTTCTAGCTTCATAGTTTTGATTGTGAAAAACCCTGAAAGTAAAGAATATTTATTACATAATTAAACAACTACACAACAAAAACTTAGAAATAAAGATTATTTTCCTAAACAAAATTCTATAATCTTGTTTCACTAAAATAATCCAAACAAAGCAATAGTATTTGTGAAAAATAATAAAGTAGAGTAACAAATATATTGGTGCTTTCTTTTCAATTTGTCACCTTACTCCAATAATTTCCTTACAAGTTATCATGAACAAGTGCTTTTGATGATGATGATGATGATGATGATGATGATGATGATGATGATCATCATCATCATCATAACAACACAAACCACCAAGGATCTACTAAAACACCAAGTAAAGGTGTTGTGTCATATTGCGAAGAAGACAATCTCCATTATTGAAGTGATATCCCATAGGTTCTAAAAAATGCTCAAGGTTTCTCAGTGAAATTATATCAAATGATTACCGAAAGGTCTCTAGAAATAATCTCATGACATTCTATGTTACCTTGATTACATGAAATCATCCAATCTATAATTGTATGGTAGAATCTAGTGTTATCAACACATTAATGCCAAAATTAGTGGCATATATCATAGGGACAACATATACTCCTGAATAAAATTTTAGATAACTAGATGGCATGGTAGTGAAAATAGTTGGCATTCTTGGAGAATTTTATTTTGGCCCTTCAGGGTTTCTCAAATTTTATTATCTTGTTAGACATTGATATATTCAACCTTTCAAAAATATTTAAGATTTGTATGTCAAGATATTTCACTACTAAAGTTGGGGGTATTTTAGATAATATAACCTTATTTCATATTAGAATGTAAACTATAGCTTAATGTTACACACATTAATAAAACCCTAAAAAATAACAATACATCTTATTTTAAAATCATTGTAAACATAAATCCTTATTCAATGTACATTAAACATTGAACCCCAAGATATAAATAGTACCCAAAATTAATTAGCGAAAGAAAGAGGTATGAATAATAAATATTCTAAAAATTCATGTCAACATTCATCAGGGTTTGGAGTAAGTCCCCTTCCAAATACCCTCAATGAAAAATCACTAAAAAAAACTAGAGTAGTAAATAATATAAAAATAAAAATAAAGATTGAGTATTATATGAGATATCTTATAATAGTTAATAATAAAAAATAAAAGTCAATATCTTTGACCAAAAATGTGGAATCCAACTCTATAATTAAGAAATTCAATAATTGATAACTACATTAACATCTATTACAATCACACACAAAAACTAGGGTAGATGTATTCATAAAGAGGGTGGTGAAATCTTTAGAGGGGAAAATAATAAATCTTATAATAATTAAAAAACATACTTAAGAGTTCTCTCCTTTAAATACTTTCCATATTACCACTAAATTATAGATATATTCTATTTGATTAATCTTTCTTTTTTGAACCTTTCAAATATATGCTACAAGAGAGCTATGCCATAAATATGTACGTTACCAAAGACCCCCTAATGAACACATAAGCCATACCCCCTACTCATAAAATGTAAACACTTCAAATGATGCACAATTTAGGTTTATTTTTTTATATGTTCAACTCCATCCCTTTTATCCATGTGCCCACAATTGCTCCTCATTCGGAAGAAATATCAACACTTCCTAACATAACATACATTGATTTTTATATGCGTTGAGTTTAGATGTATGAAAATGACATTTAATTTTATAAATGTGAAATATTCTAAAAAATAAATCACTCAAAATAAATGTCAGCACTTCCTAATGACCTCATCAAAATAGTTAAATGGTTGGCTTGATATTTGTGTTAATTTTTAAATAATGCATAAATTTTGAAAAAAAAGTATTAAAGAAAATAAATGTATACCATAATGACTTTTAAATGATATTTATTTACTCCCTATTGAGGGGTTTACATAGGGGGAAGATTATATGAGTGGATATTCATGTCATATGGGCTAACTAACATGTTGATTACATTTTTAAGACTCGTAAATGAAGTGTTGAAAACTTTTTTTGAAATAAATGTTATTGTATATTTGGATGACATTCTGACCCAAAATATAGATAATGTGTGTTCAAGCTATCCATTTCCAAATGAGTTTTCAGATAAATAACAAATTTCTTTCAAAATTATTATAGACCATACCCAAAAAAAATATAGGCTCCATCACTCAGGATAACATGTAGAAGAATATTATATGTGATTGGTAATATCAAACATGGACTAAACGGGCTTGTAGGCAGAAAAAGTTCTCTCCTACTTCTCCTTGCTCCAACCATTGTAGCAAAATTCAACATAAATGCATTAACCATAAATCCATGGCTTCACATTCCTATCCAAAAAATATAGGCACTTGAGGGGAAAGTACTAGGAATTTTTCAATAACAAGTGAGACACATTGAATATGTGCTCATTGATGAAATGAGATTCATAGGCCCAAAAATACTCAACAATATAAATAAATAATTATGTGAGGGTTCCCTTAAAATAACAACAAATATTGTGTTAGTTACTCAATTATACTTATTGGTGACCTAGATCAACTTCTATGTGAGGAAATCATTTAGTCACACATTGTGGCAAACATTTGACATAGTTGTAACATTATATACAAATTTACATCAATAAATATATACCACACACTAAATAATATTCATAAATTTATTAACCAAAATCATAAATGTAAACCTAATAAAAGAGGATTAGAATATGTTAATGTCAAGAATAGAGTCCTTCATGCTTATAAAAGAGAAACAAGCCTTTAAAATCTCAACACATTTGTATGCACTTAATAAATTGGCTACTTTGCATAAAAAAATGCTTAAATTGTTAAATAATCCAATTACAATATGCAAAGTAGAATAGATCAAACAACATGTCACACCTAACCACAACGACTTTCAATTAGAGAAAATAGTGATTTTATGAAAATAACAAAATATTATGTTGCCATCTAATATATGGGTTAAAGTAGGGTTAATTAAGGGATCCATTTTGGAAATTATTTACATTGTCTACAATGTAGATTCAAAACCCCCTACATTACCCATGTATGTGGATGTTGATTTCAAATAATATAATGGTCCCTTGTGGGATATCAATAATCCAACACATCTGCCAATTCCACTATTACATAGGGTAATCATCCATAGATGCCTCTCAAAATGGAATGGACTCTAACTGTACATAAAGGATAATGAATGACTCTCCTTAAATCAAAACTAGATATTGGCAACACCAATCATCAAGGTTTAAAATTCACTTCAATATCAGGATATGCTAATTATATGACATGGATGTCTCCCATTCATTTACCTTCGACTGTTATGCTTGAATGAAGGATAATAAATATGCAAAACTTAAAAAAGAAGAGGAAGTAAAACTCAATGCAAAAACTTGGAGTGAACTCACTTGGTCTTGGTAGCCTATAGAGGTAGCCTTGGTCATGATTATGAAGGCTTAAAAGTACTTGGTAGGCTTCATACCCTATATATAGACATGGGAAAGGATCCATATAGATAGATATGGCTCTGTAGTCTAGAGGGTTCCATTGTACACTGCCCATAGGTTTATAGAGTGTCTCACCCTATGTTAGATAAATAATCTTCAAGTAATAAACTAGATAGCCTTGATTCCCTTTGTTTAACAAAAAAACTTGGTACAAAACCTCTACCACAACATTTACAACAAATATATGTTCTATTTATAAATACAATAAAAGTATTTGACATAATTTATTTCATTCATTCATATTTCTCTGCCACTTAAAACTCACTCATAAAAATGAAACCTTTCCAAAAAGATATAGATGCACTCCTCCTGATGTAATTTGCACCTTTGGGATTTAATCATGGGTCATTAATTTTCATCTTATTATTTCTATTTATTGCCCCTTTTATCCATGTTATGTGAGGAATATTTTTTTGCATTTCATTTTTTTGTTAAAATTGAAGCTAGCTCTATTAGGGTTTTCCATGACCAACTTTCCTTTCCTTGTGTGTTTTATTTACAACATTGAATACCACTTTTATTAGACTTTCTATGGGTCTTGCACATTAATTGCACTCAGTGCTCCACCCTAAGGGTAGTCTATCCCTATAGTGGCTTCCCCACTCTTGAATACAACTACTATTGTAGGAGATAAGAGGAATGAAACCTAAACCAGATCATAAGTTTTCTAAAGGTCTACGATAAGGTAATCCATCTAACCTTACCTCTTAGTCAAAGGTATGTATTTATGGTGATGCTATTGAAAATACATGTAAACGGTATAAAAATTTATCATTTATTACTTACTTTTCCAATCGAGTCCCCTTAGAGGAGTACTTCTAGAATTGGTTTCACCACCATTGGGAGCCTATAGGTGTCTATGTGGTTAGCATCTGGAACCTCACCAAAGGGTTTTTCATGTTTACTTTTAAAGAGGCATCTAAATTCTAAACCCTCCATGAAAAATCAAGTTGCTGATTTTTTTGAAACATGCTATTGATTTTATCCAACTGGACCCATGACTTCAAAACTAGAGACCAAACCTCTCTTAAAGTTCACATCTAGGTTGAACTTCCTGGCCTATCAATGCACCTTTAGTCCTTTAGCAAATTCTTACACCCATTGGGTGCATTGTTTGCCAAAAATAACCCAAGTAGTTCTCCTCCTACCCCAACAAATGGTTTTGCATTGAGTAGACTTATCAAAGACCTGAAAGTGTTCATTGATATCTAGGTAGGTGATGTCCGTTGGTCACAATAAGTTGTGTACTTCAACCTAACTAACACCTATTTTCATTGTCAAGAATTTAATCTTCATATCAAATATTATCCCCTTATGGGATGTTTGAAGCCTTTATACACCAAGACACCCAAGGTGGTAGAAAATGGGGATGGTTAGACCATGGTTAACACTAAAAAAATGCAATTAAGGTTGAAACCCTCCACTCCAATAGCTTATTCTCTACTAAATAAGCCTTCTCAGGAGATACCCACCTCACCTCCCCCATTTGTTTCAGTCCCCTAGGATTAGTAGAGCCTAGTTTCTAAAAATTCCCATGATTAAATGGTCCCCCCCACTAGGATATCCTCAATAAGTGTCTCATTCTCTTATTAGTTGTTTAGCCCACCCTGTGGTAGTGGTGACTCTCCTAGAGATAAGCATGGGGCTAAATGTTGCTCCTTCATGCTAGGAGGATCTTCTCACCTAAACCAGTGAAATATTTTTATAGTGTTATTACATTTTTAGGATGGACAAGGGGAGTTCCACATGGATGATATTTCCTAATGAACTTTTTATCCTATAATGTTTGAGGTCTTATATAGTTTTCCTAAAAATACTTTGTGCTTATGACCTATAAATGGATGGGTTCTCAATATTTTTTTAGTCTACAAGAAGTTAAGTTTTTAGGATTTATTCTGTAGACAACTTTGCATTGCATTTGGCATGATGCCACTCATTTTTCAACTTTGCATGAATATGGATGTGGTGGTGGTAGCATAATGGTTTCACCTAAGTTTTCCCCTTCATTATTTCCATGAGGGAGGACCTGTCACATTGGGATGATTCGATACTCTTAGATATTGATGGTCATTCAATATGCATCCTTAAAACTTATGCCCCTAATGATGGTTTTGATATATCTCTAATTTACTGATCCTTAGTTGACAACCTCTCCACTATCATGTGGCTAGTATGTGGGGATTTTAACATTATTGAGCATTCCAAGGACAAATTTGGTGCCTTGCCTATTGACTAATTTTGACCATCAAGGTCAAAATGTTAACCCCCTATAGGAAAAAACTTTCCTTTCATGATTTCATACCTTGAATGGTATTTTACATGCCTTGTGATGTCCTCATTTGGTCTTATTGAAAACCTTATTAGCATTGTTTAAGGTTTCATTATATGTACTAGGGGTTGCATAAGAAATCCTCATGTGGTAGCATGTTATGAGTCATTGGATGATGTATTAAGTCATCATAGGTTGTCCTTAGGTGAGAGGAAGGGTCTTAGGTGTCTTATGAATCCTAAAAAGTGACCTATATCATGTTTGATGAAGTTAAGGCATTTTAGCAGAAATTAATATATTTAGAGAAATTAAGGTTTCTAGCCTCATTGTATTTATGCTTATTTTAGCTACTTATTATGAGATTTTCTTTCTTATCAAGATATGGTGGATGTACAAGTCATTTTTGGAGTCTTGAAATGAGGTCTAATGATACATCTAAGGTCATCTCCTATAGTCTACTTGTCAAGAATGTTTAAAGCTATAATGAGCCCATAAGGTCATCAAATGCCTATCAAATATGCCATATAGGTTAATTTATGTACTATAATCCTTAAAAGGGTATGTCACATTGAATTAGGAGTTTTCAAAGGGGCATAGGGAAAATCTAACTTGTTTTGAGTTTATAAAGTCCATATGAGAATCAAATAAAGGGTGAATACATTGAAGTGCACTTGTATAATGGGTAGTTTTCTAGCATAACTATCTTGGAAACATGAAGAATAGGTTTAAGGTGGCCATAATGACCACACCTCATTCATACAGCTCACTCAACACCATCATGGTTGAATTCAAGGTAGTTCAAGTCATTTCAAGTCAAGAAATGCATCTAAACTTCTCTTGAGTTCCCATACAGTCTACAAACAGTTCAAACGGTATCTTCATCTACTCACAAGTGTATAGACATAGTGTATGGGGTTAAATCCTCTTCAAAGAGGTTGGGGGTGAGTTCACTTGCTGATAATTCCATTTGTTTCTAGGTATAGGTGCTAATCTTTATAAACAAACATTAAAAACCCTAGTCACTCAAAACACTCTTTAAACCTTGATAGGGCCTCGATGGGTAAGAAAGTGAGATTGATGGATTCTAATGCACTAGTTTGAATTGGAGAACACTTGTAACACATTATACACTCTACAAAGCTCATAACCAATTCACATGCTTGTAACTTCATCTATATAGATGCAAGGAAACATGTACTTTTACATGGTTTTGTGGATAAAAATAGGTTTTAATGTGGAAGAGGAGAGTTTTGCAATGTGGGATCATTACGTAAACTCCTTCATAGGTTTTTAGGTGAATAATAATGATCTAGGAGCATTTTCAGGGTTAGATAAATAAAAATCCATTTAGCCTTCTGCATCGCCCTTCTTGGTTGACCTGAGAGGTTTTACTTATGGATGATCATTCATAAATAAGGAAGAACCCTAAGATCCATGTTTGTATGAGTTGAAGGCCCTTCTTTTCCCCTCTTAGTTCATGATTTTTTTTTCTAAAATGGACCTCATGCTCTATGAATCATTGTTAGTAAGATAAGTACCTTCCAAGAACCTATCAACACCTACAGGTTCTTTCTCTTCCTTGAAAACGTTTTGAAAATCTATGAAGGTAAATAAAGGATTGAAAGAATTTGTCACAGAGATAAGACCTTTCAAACATCACAAATGTTATATATGGTGATGGTGTAGGTCTGATCATCACAAGAATGGTATATGTCTTGTCAAGAGTCACAAATCTTGGGAGTCTTTCATACAAAGTGTGAGATACTTTCACCCAAGTAAGTATAGAGAAGGCATCAGTGAGGTATGGAGTATTCTAAAGTATCAATCACATCGCCCATATTTTCTCCAAGCTAAAAAATCAAATATATGAAACACTATGCATATGTATAGTGAAGTCTTGATTCATGATTACCCTTTAAGAACCCTGAACTTGATGAAGTATAGTGTAAGGAGTGATCTTAATACATGACAAAAGTGTTTTAATTAATACTTGGGTCTAATCCAACCTCCAAATCCCTACTTCATCATGAAAATTTGAGAAAACATTTTGGGTTAGAAATAAACATCTATAGGCTTACTGAGAACAATGGGATAAGAATGAAATGTGTATAGTCAAGTTAGAGTTTAAGTGGATAGGCATACCATAAATGAGTCATGAAGATCATGATAAGTATTGGATATTTAAGTATCAGGGGTGAATGAAGATCAAACCATTCAAGGTGATAGGCAGTCAAGATACCTCAATTGCCATCCACAGGCTAGTCATGAAGTTGTCTTGAGTAAGGATAGGTGATTAATTGGAAGATGGTTTGGATAGAAGACTCAGAGGTATATGAAAGTAAAATGAACTTATGAATTATGTTATCATTAATTAGCGATACCTCAATGTGATAAGAAGAGGATAAGGTGTATGTGAAGTGAATAAGGGTTTCAAAGGTGTAAAAACAATTTAAATATCTTAGATATCATGTTATAATCATTAATAAATCATCAAGAGCTAATAAAAATATGATATTCATACTTTTTGTAGACAAACTTATTAGGATCCTACAAATAGGGCCTTGGAGAAGAATGGAGAAAGTAATTTGAACCATGCATGAAGGAGAGGTGAAAGAGTGTAAAAGATACCTTATAACTTGATTATCAAAATTTATTACTGTCCATTGAATGGTTATGTTTCTATAAATCAAGAAGAAGCCTTGGAAAATTAATTAGGCCTAGTAGGCCTAAATGAGCATACACATGCCTGAACTTGGAATATGAGGATATTGTATTAGTTTTGAGGCAATTTTGTAGTGTGAAGGATATTGGATAGTTGGGATAGCCTAGGTAGATATTTCCATGAAAATTAAAACCTAAAATAGATATTAGATAAGATCAAACAAGCCTTAGGGGCATCTGCATGATAGCTCTAAAAACCCTTAACCGGACCTACATGAAAATTGGCATAACAACAACATGATAAACATAGATCAGGGAATCTAAAAATAAGGTATGGGTTGTTTTGAGCTTGATAAAGACATTTTTGGTCAACGAAATGCATTTTAAATGCCTAATGGCCTAAAGCTTCTCTCTTAACCCAGTCTGCCAGGTCTACTAACTCAAAAAGCTATAATCTCATGCTCAGAACATCATTAAGGTTTTATATGGGATCCTAAAGAGTTTGTGGAAGGTGTATATGGTTTTTGAATTTAGACTCTTCACATTGGTTACCTCATAAAACCTCCCAACTCTATGAACCATCACTAAGATTGGAGGTCTCACCAAATCCTATTTTTGCTTTGATAAAGAGTTTGAAGGTCATCAAATTTTTCTTATATCTTTCTTGACAGTTTACATTGTGGTAAAATGAGTTTTGAGGAGTTGGATGGGTCTATCCACTCCCATATTGTGGTATTAGGAATGAAGGAGAGGATCTATTCTCTATGAATAATCCTTAAGAGATAAAGGCATTTAAAACCCTTCCTAAACCGTGATAGGAACTAATGGAGAATAACCTGAGATAAACTCAATAAAATTCCTTGATTTGGCTTGATAAACACCTAAAACACATCTCACACTCCATGAAAGTTCTAGTCATGATACTAGTTTGTATGAACACATGTACGGATGCAACAAATACCCTATTTTTTCAAGTTTTCATGGTGAATTCAAGGTGTAGAGACAGGTGATCACTTGAAAATAATTAAGGAGGGTGATGTGATATGTATTATACCCTCTCAATAAATAAAATAAAATCATTCCTCCCTATAAGTGCTTTTACAGGCCTAAACTAGAATGACAATCTAGAGGTGTTAGTAGAGAGATGACCTAGTCACCTAAGTGAGAAAAAAATGATAGGTGTGTGTTGCCTTAAAGTCATAATTCATGGTATAATATCATTAATTGATCATGTATATTGTTTATTAACCTATTTACAGGGTTCTATACAAGTTTCATGGCCATCTAAGTGACTAGTACTAAGTAACTAGGCTTAATTGCCTAATATGACTATTTGGTCAACTAAAGAGGATGTTTATTGGCATATAAAGCTACTAAGAAGGTAAATGGAAGACTATTAAAATTATTATAACTATTATATTGATTCAAGAATGCACATTTCATGGTAATTATGGAAGATAAGATAGTTTTAAGCCTAGTCAACATGCAAAAGGGACAAGTAGGCTCTTTAATGCTTCATGGAAGTCAATTAACCTATAATTATACCATTATAATCGACAAGAAGGAAGTGATGGCCAAGTATAGCATGATCATGCCTTTAAGAGGTAAAAAAAAGACTAAAATAGCCTCCACTACACCATTTATATGTCATACCTTCATGAAGACCATCAACAAAGAATAACCAATGCGTTGAAGAAGGATATAAGGTGGTGTTTCATGGATGGTTTTTCTGATTTGAAACTAAAAATGGATATTTATTACAGCATTGATGAGATTTAGTGCTTTATTCTCCCCTCTCTCTCTCATCTTGTTCTATAAATTGGGCTTAGAAAGCCATTATAGATATCCCTCTACTAGGTATGAGAAATTTATGCCCATTTGTATCTTGTAACCTTGAGCTAACATAAGGACTGATCTAGCCTTATCCATACTAGTCTTCTAGTGTATTCACGAGTGTTTGATTTACATAAGTGGTTGATCTTTTTCCCTTTGTAGGTCCTTGTCTCGCACCTAGATACTAGTGTATTATCTTATGTGGGTTACATGGTGTGTGAAGATACTAATGCTTATGCTAATAGTGGAAATTGATTTGTAGTGTCTTGAATCAGACCTCTCATTCATCACCCTCAAGTTATATGCATTTGACATGACCTCCATGTGAATCACTGATGTGTAGGAGTGCTTTGGAGAGAGTGTGATAGTAACCAGTCCTTGTTTTATCCATAAGTGTTATTAAATGATCAAGTAGAGGAGATATAATCTATTGGTGCATCACCTCCTATAGTATACGGTTTGATTTCATGTCCCTTATATCCCTTTTCATTGGCAAGACAAGTAGGTTTAGGTAGTATTTGAGATTAGATGATGCATTAAGGGATATAACCCTAAAATTAGAGACTCACCTCAATCATTAGGCTATAGACACATAGAGGTGATTTCATTATATCAGCTAGATAAGGCAGGTCTAAAACTCTTTTGCCTCAAGGGTGTAATCTAGATTGATAACATTGCCTATGAGGTGGTACTTTGGTAAACATAAAGTTTAGTTTTATTTTAAGAATAAATGGGGTCTTGTTGACCCTATCTTTTAGTAGCACTCATTTAATACCACACCTTGGTTTATATGGTCTAACTATCATGTTAGGGATCACCACATGCTCAAAAGGCTCAACTTTTATATTTTGTTAGAATAAAATATTTTATCCTTTTCCAACATTATTGGTCATATTATCACTATCCATTTAGACTTGGTTATCTTCAACCATTCTCCTATCTCTTATAGACTAAAATAGGTCACATGGCTATACAAAGAGCCACATACTTAGTTTATCCTCAATACTTCTCTCTTAGGCCATGTTTCCATCATAAATTTGATTTCCTAAGTTTAAAACTTACCCCCCTAACACTTATTATGATGCCAATTGGATTGAGTGGTGGAATGATGCCATTATGCACACTACCACCTTCCTCTGACACTATGGGAATTAAGTTACATGCATTAGGAAGTGATAAGAGGAGGTTACACTCAAGGAAATATAAAGACTATCTTACCTTATTGAGATTAATTATTTTGATACTCATTTGTATAATATTTTTTCCTCCCTCAAACACCATTTAAAGGTGGTGTATAGCCACGCTGCCTGAGGGGTATAATTACATGATTGGCTCAAAGTTGTAGATAAAGAATCCAAATAATTTTTCAAGTCCATCAATGCCAAATAGGATCATGACCATATCAGGGATATCAAGTTGGCTCAAAATAAGCTCACCTCCCTCTTAGACATCTTTATAGCCTTCATGAATCACTACCAACTAGTGTTCAAAACCTAGGAAGTCATGATAGAAATATCTCAGGCATTTTAGGAATGCCTCAACATGGTTCTTAATAGAGATAAAAACTTGACCAATGGCTCTATGGTTTACCCTTAACCCTCCAGGAACTAAAAGAGGCTCTCCAATGCATGGAAAATGACAAATCCCTAGGCCTTGATAATTTCCCATGTGAATTATATAAAGCTACATGGGAATTTGTTGGGCAGGACTTGCTTCAAGTTTATAAAGAAACCCTAAAAAACATTATTTGGGAGTTTTAATTAATCAAGGTAATATTAAATTTATACCAAATCAAAAGATCACAAGCTCATTACTAGTTGGTGGCCCATCACCTTTTGAATGTCTCCTACAAAATTCTCACCAAAGCTCTTGCTAATTGGCTCCATTTTATTCTTCCTACAATTTTAGACTTAAACAAACTAGTTTCATTAAAGGAAGGTGTATTCTTGGCAATCTCATTGTCATATGGGAGGGCATATAATGGGTTTGGGTTTCTTATTAGTGAACCATTTTTCTCAAGCTTGAATTTGAAAAATCCTATGATAGAATTGAATGGCCATTTATCCTAACTATGTTAAAGACTCTTAGTTTTGGCTAGTAGTTTGCTTTTAGATGTTTCAGCTTGCCTAATCGTTAATGGATTTAAGTCTAATAACATTTTCATATAGCACTCAATAAGTAGGGTTTCCCTATTTCTCTAACATTATATGTTCTCTCCATAGAAGATTTAGGATATCTTCCTTCCTCTAAGGATGGATAGGGCTTGGTTCAAGGTATATTTTTACCTAAATTCTCTTCCCAACTCATTAATGGGAATTTTATGGATGATACTTTCCTTATGATTGAAGAACAAGAATGAAGCTTCCTAAAAGCTATGAAGTGTATTAATATTTTTTTTTTGGCTTATAGGTCTAGTTTACAATGGATTAAGACTTAATGTTTCAAATAAAGTATGATGCCTATACTCAATTGGATTCTCCAATTTAATTGGAAATGGATTGCAGGTGGAGAATAGTTTAAAAATTTTAACATTAATTTTTCCTTTGACTACTCCAAATGGAGCATGATAGTATGTCATTAGTAGAGTATAGAAGAAGGTTGAATATTATATTACCAAGTTATTATCCTTAGTAGGAAGATTCCAAATTTGCACTAAGATTTTAGTTTCCACTCATGTATATTATTGTTCTTATTATGCTCCTTCAAAAGCATCCTATGATAGCTTAGCTAAAATTCTTAGGGACTTACTTTGGTCTAATTAAAATCATACCAAGGGTTTCCATTGTGTGGCATGGGTAATTTTTTCCTTCCTCAGAATAAAGGAGGAATGAAAATTGCTGACCTTTAAAAATAGAGTGAAGCCTTATGTGTTAAATGGGTTGTCCATGCCACTGAAGGTAATAAGGCCTATAAAATCATAATAAGTCATTATATCTCATCAGTGGCACCCTTTTGTAAACCCAATTGGAATAATATAGGATCCCACTCCCTTCTCATCACTATGGTTCTTATCAAAATTGAAGGCTTTTTTATTGCCAAACGTATATGGAAAGCTTTTGAAGCTGTCAAGCCACATATGAGATGTATTGGGGATGATTTTCATACAGTATATCTTTCAATGATCACAACATTTGATGGTATCATTTTATGATAGGCATTAATGTTTTATTAGATGAATAACTCAGAATTAGAGCCCTTAAACTCTTTCATAAATGTATTCCTACCATTTAGGATTTGGTTATTTTTAAGGACTAGATACCTTGGCTAAATTTGAAAATTAAACTTCAATTGAATAATGTTGACTTACCTTCTATCCTCTACATCCAAGATATTATTCTTGATGTTATGCTTTACAATGTTTGATTGCAATTGCCATGGGCATGGTGGAATGACTGGCAATGGAATTGTGACACCCATTTTTAAAATTATTCTCCAGGACTTATGTATCAAGTCATGATCCCCTTCTCCCATAATATCTATAAGTTTAATAGGTTTTGTGGGATTAACTCCTCCAAAATAAATTATCTTACCATATTTTATAGAATTTAGAATGTCGAGATGGAAGCTAAGCTCTCCCACTTTCTATGGTGCCTAGTCTATCAAGGTCTCCTACTTGGGGAGTGGTTCTCTCACATAAGCATTGTTCCACCCAAGTGTCATGCCTTATAACAACTTGAGTCATTAAATAACTTATTTTGGTTCTAACCATGATCTTAATATGCTTAAAATTGGATCCATATACTATTCCATTCCTATCACCCTGATCTTTTTTCTTGATGGCTAACCAATTGGCCATCTTTTATTACTTATTTATGGAATGTTTTCATATCCATTATTATTTTCCATTAATAGAAGGTCAAAAATAATTCTATATTAAACAATGATGAATTTTATTATCAATTTTATATTAATGACAAGGATTCTATTATTTCATCAGCCTGCATGTAGATTCAAGCCTAAGCAGACAAGTTTTTGATAGAAGTCTACCACCTCTAGGAGTTGTTAGACCACTAAGGGAGTGATCCTTACACTATGAGTTAGATGCCACCAAATGGGCTTCCACAGGGGCCACCTATGCCACCTCTTAGGAGGCACATAAGTTAGTTATACAATCATGGCCACTTCTCCCCTTATTTTCATCCACATGATGAAGCTTATCATTGTCACATGGTAAATTTGACATAGCTCCCTCTCACAAAGGCTCTCCTATTGACACTATTAATCAAGAGATTTTTTTTAATGGTTGGAATATTGATATAACTTTGGAACCCGTGGATGGTTGGGTGGTACTATATCCTCCTACCATAAAGCCTTCTACTTGGGTGACTTTGCAACCCAAGGATGATCCTTTTCCTCCTCCCTCTAGAGTTGTGGGTTTTGATTAATTTATGTCTTTTATTATTAAATAGATTGTGTTTAATTTCTATGTAGTTTGTTTTTGAGTGTCATAGGTTGGCTATCATTTTTGTCTCCTACTTTTTACCTGTGTAAATCCAAATGTTTTCCTCTAGCGATGATTTTGAGCCATGAATACCAACTGGCTACTTTTTATGTAACCTTTATATATTATTATTATTTGTATAATATATGATATCCTAAATCATTCCAATAGTAAATAAGAATTATATAATACTATAAATAAATATCATTACACTATCATTTAAAAAATTAAGTTTATACTTTTATCCCTTTTTCCCCTTTCATTCCACTTATAGGGTGTTGAAAAACATTTTTTTATTAATATTATTAATATGTATAATTTTTAAAAAATAAAATAAAATCACACTTAGAAATATTATGTCAATTTTAAGATTGAAAATAATTAATTTTTTTATATAATTTTTAAAAAATTAATTAAATAAATTTTTAAATTAAAAAAATCAATAATTTTTAACAATGTTATAGACTCGATGAACAACCAAACACCAAAGGTTAAAAATCATAATACTAAAATTTAAATTAATATATCAAGTGGAATGTTATTTCTATCAATTGATATAAGTAACTCATGTTGGAAGCACAACCACTGAGAGGGGGGGTGAATCACTGTACAAAATTTTCACTTAATTCCATACATCATTCATTACCAATTCAAACTAACACAAAGATATAATAAATCATAGAGAAGAAATCACATAGAAAAGAAGCAAGATATCAACACATGAACACCAAAGATATGTGGGAAACCCTCATGGGGAATAATAATAACTATCACACCACTTATAATACTATCCTATAAGTAATGAAACAATATTTAGTGAGGCACTAACCCCACAAGGAGCACCAACCCTTCACTAGTTCGGCACCAACCCAACTAGTCCTTTAGTAAGCTCCCACTTGAAAGGAGGCTCCAACCCCATAAGTGAATTATAAAAAACCTATACACTTCAAGGACACTTATACAAGCTCCAAACTACAAGGCATATCCAACTCCTTTCTTGATTAAGATCCAACCCAGCCAAGACAAGCTTGATTACCTTCACAACAACTTGTTGCTCAAATAATTTATTATAATCTCTTCTTCAGCTTTCTCTTTCCTCTATTTGATTTCCTCCATATATAATAAACCTATAATACTCCTATGATTTATATCTAATTTTATCTTAATAAAAAATCCACTCATTTAACTCTCCTTAGCCTTCTACCCCTCTCAAACAACCTTCTAAGCTCACTCGCTTCAACATGCCTCTTCTAGGCTCATTAGGTCCATTGACCTTATCATCTACCTGCATAAGATATGTTTTATGTTCATAATTATTTCTTTCCTCTTTTTATGTTTCTCAATTACCTACTATTTCTCCTTCAATGATCTCTTTTTCTTTGCTTATATTCACATTTATCTAACTTTCTCAAATAGGCCTATTTTGCCTTGTATTTATACTTGAATATTAATTTTACCCATTTAGGTAAGAAAAAGACCTTACCAAACTTGTATCACTCTTTAAATATGTCCTCATACAAGTTTCACATAATAAAAAATCACTCCATAGGTCAGTCATACCCCTCAAGGGATAAAACCTCCATTAGGCCTAAAGGAGACCTAATGCAATTAGGTCTATCATAAGCACACGTTACACTTCTAACCTCTTGGACCAAATTTATCCTCCACCAATGATTTAAAAAATTCAAAAAATTATTTTATATATAAATTAGAAAATCCTCATATGTTCATGCCACATGTTGGACCAACTCATCACTTGAACCATGCCAATAGGCTTACTCGCCATTAACCCTTCATACACCCAAAAGGTTTGTTTCACACATCTAAAGTAAATAACCAATTTTTACACATAAAAAAATGAAATAATAATATTTAAATATAATTAATTACCTCATGGTCATCACCATATCCATTAGACTTCACTAAATAGGCAAACAGGCCTCAAACTAACTCTTACAACATGATCACTTAGGATGGTCAAATGCTGCCAAAGTACAGTCAATAACATTTGACTCTTAAAAACTATGTATAAAATTATCATGAATAAAAAAATTAAAATTAACCTTTTATACTTATATAACATCCTAATATTAAATATATTATTCAACTCTAAGCAAAACACTCCAAGCTCATCTCTGCAAGATGACTATTCAAACTGTCTACAGGCTCCAAAAACACAATCATGAAGAAATATATATTTAGAAATTAAATTAAAATTTAATGACTTATAATTCACATTAATATATACTATATGACCTACATTTCAACCTAAAATGGATATATCATATGTTTTGGTGTCAGCTATTGGTCTTACAAACTAATTTTCTAGTTCTCTCTTACACATTGCTCACACAGCTTAATAGGCCATTTTGGATTTCACCTCTTAACACCTTAAATTTGTATCTCCATATTATATAAATAATTAATATTTCATTTAAATATAAATAAAAATAAAAAAATTCATTGGATACATTGGCTTTTGTTATAGGGTCTCACATTCTTCACTTCACCTGGCAAACCTGGGACAATCATTCTGTCTCAAGACACAATCATGGTGAACATGACTTAGAATACATGTAGATACATTTTATTAAACTTAAAATACTTATGTATTATCCTCATACATACTTATATTAACTTCAAACACAAATTTATAGAGGCCAAAGAGTAAATATGGAACAAATTGATCAAACTTTGAACCTCACTCTTTTATTGTCTTCACTCACACAGACAACTCACTTTGAGATCACTTTCTTGCTTGTGTATTAGAATAATAAACACTTTGGAACCAATTTAATAGGATTATATATATTTAAAAAATACCCTGATCAATTGAATCCACTCCTAATCATTTGAAAAACATCCCTAAACTAATTCTCACTCTGATTGCTTTTCTTCATTGTCTTCACTCTTTACCAGTTTTAACGATAGGTCAATTTGGGTGACAAAAATATTTGAAAAAGATGATATAAATTTAAAAAATATCACCATGGAAATAAATAAAAGTTCTTTACCTTCAACCTTAATCCATTATGCAATCTTGACCTGGTCAACCCTGCCTGTAGCATCAAATTCTTAAGAAATAAGCATATTTCTATAGCTTGCACTTACTTCCTTGAAAACAAACTACCACACGGATATTATTTATGGATTACTATCAAACATAAAATCATAAACAAGACTTTTTAAACCATTCTAGGCACTTTCTATCAATATCTCTCCAATCGAGTCACTATAAGGGTTTTGAGAGGGTTTTAGATTAGTTTCCTTTCTTAACGATTGTTCATATAAATAAATCCCTTAAACAACTTCCTAATGCTTGGAAAAACTTATTAAAACTTTTAAATCTCTATAAAAATTATTATAATACCATTAAAATTTTACATGTTCCAATTAGCATCAAAAGATCCTTCTCAAGATCTCATCTCTTTATTTTGCATGCATGAGAGATCTCAAAATGTTGTTTTTTGCCTTATCCTTCAATTTAGGACCTAAAAATTGGTAAAAACCCTTGAAAAAACTTTTAAAATATTATTCCATGATCACATGTGCTTTTTCCTCGTAAAAACTCATCTTGACCCTTCATTAGGCCATATTAGGTTTCCATGCATACTAAGCCTTAAACTACCATTTACATTTATGACCCTTGAACACAATTGAGAACCTCCTATACTAATATAAAAAAGACATAATCATGTAAAATTTATTCATACCAATATCATCTTCTTCCAACCTTGTTCACACAAGTCTTATACTATTCATTTCAACAAGCTAATAATCCTATGCCTTCATACTAGGTTTCTCATGCAAGGAATAGACCACAAAAATGACCTTCCTACCACTGTAGATGCACTTTACACCTTATTCACATGTTAAAACACATTTATAACATTATAAAATACTACTACACATATTCCCACAAGCTTTTCATACCATAATATAGATCCAATACCTCACACATAACTCAATAATCTACTAGACCATGCTTGAGCCATCATGAATACTTACCATGTCTCTTCACAAGAGAAACTCTAGGACATAAATTACCTTTGACTAAATTTGACATCAAAGAAAACCTTAATTCAAAAAACACACCAATAGGAACATACCTCAACAATATCTCCCTTTGTCATTGATGACAAACACTTTAACACAATAGACCATTCTCATCTCTCCTCAAGCTAGATCTCCCCATCAAGTTTTTCTCCCCCTTTGACATTAATGACAAAGATCATCTCTTATAGTACTAATGATCTTAGAGCATGATAATTTCAATTAAAAATCTAGCTCCCCCTTTGTCCATGCATACTTCTCTTCAAGCTTCTCAATCCATCTAAGTTAGCTCTCCCTAACTCCATGTACACCTCATAACATCAAAAAATTCCCTTCTTCTCATCATGATCTGCCTATATCATGTTATTTTTAAAATACACACAAACTGGTTACAAAAAACATAAATCATTTATTTACCTTATTAAATATCCATAGGTCTCAAACAGACTCCTCAAGTCATTAGGTATTAAGTCAGCTCATGGCACCTTCAATATATCACCTCAACCAACTAGGTATTAAATAATTTTAACAATCACTATCAAGACCCTTTGACAAAAATTATAAAAACTTGTCATCTTTAGATCACTTTTAGATGAACTTAGAAAACACAAATTATATCCTTGTCCTTGACATACATTGAAGAACCTTCTTTTGTCAATAACACTTCTAAGGTCTTCACAATCTCATTGGTCTTGTAGACCAATTCATGACTCTTATGCTTTCTTAGAATAAATGATCAATATGCATTCCTCTTTATGCCTCTCAATCCATCATGGCTCAGATTAGCTCATAACACTTATTCATGTATCAAACTATCAAATAAGTCTATGAGACCTCATTCTCTATTGTATATCTCTATCAAACATTGTTCATATGCATTATATGATCTTAATGTCTATTTGACATTTACCAAGATCACTTGACTTCATATGAAAAGACTTAACATAACCAATTATGTAGACACTTTATACTCACTTGGTTTTTATGGTTTCTTTGTGTTTGTCAAGATCAAACCTCTATGGTTTCAAGAATACCTACAAGATATCTTCCAATTATCTCACTGATCATGCCCACAAGATACAGTTACCTTATTAGATCATTACATACTCAGATGCATTATGCAGATAGGAAACTTCACAATCTAGCATAGTCAACTATCTTCTCATATTTGTTCTTTTCCTTTCAGCTATGTATTATCTGATCATGTCCTTATCAACATACTTAGGCCTCTAACATATCTCTACTTATCTAAGATAGCTTTATAGATTCAACTCAACTCCTCTATCTTGATGATCAACTTATCCTTCACTTGAAAACCTCTTTGTGATGATACAAATCACTTCATAGAATATTATTTCAAGGATAAAACAATATTATTTAAACCTATCAACCTATCCTTTTATGACCTTATGAGGTCATATTTAATATCATTGGTCTTTTGGACCAATCTTCAATTCTTAAAACTTTTCTCTAGGTTTATCTCTTAACACCGACTCATCCATACCAACTGTTGCACTTGTTAACCATATAAGCTACTAAATAAAAATAAAATATAAGCAAACATACCTTTCTTTCAACAAGCATATTAATATAGAATCCTTAACTAAAACCCTCCATGCTTCTGTAGGCTGAAGAGTGTTTTTATAAAGCCTATAAAAGACACCCCTTCTCATGGAGCTCTAGAATAATGGTTTACCCCAATCGTTGTCATAGAACTGAATAATTTTCTCAAGAACCCTATGTGGATTGAAATATCTTTGGACTTAATGTCATCAACATCTTTCTTCTTCTTTTCCTTTGTCTGATTTGAAACCCAACCTTCTTGAGTAACTTTATCATCATCCTTTCTTTTAATTCCCACATCATATTGACTAGTGTGATTAGCATTGATTACATTTGGTATCCATATCCAAGTTGGGAATTTCTCACAGATTTTAGAAAATAATATATCAATATGTCCCATGTTATGACAACTATAACAAGCCACATCATCCATACCTCTTGGTGACTAACTACTCTTTCTTTTATAATCTTTTACTCTATGACCAAAATGATTAATACAAAGTAATGACCATGAAATGAAATTCCATACCTGATAGATATTTTTATGTTTCCATTCATGTTTTCATTAATATTATCTACCTTCTTCTCATCCTTCTTGGCTAAAGCTATCTCTTTACCTTCCTTAACCTTGCTCATCTTATTTATGAGCTACTTATGCACAATCTTCAAAGTACTTATATGAATCCTCAATTTAGTGCATTCCTCCTCTTTTGAACTCAAACATGCTTATGCATTCCTTATTTGAATCATGAGATCCTTGATGACCTTATATTCTTTGACCACTTCAACAATTTCCTCAAAATTAGTTTGAAGATGACTCATTTATCCTTCACATTCCACGAATGACTTGGCCTATTCTTTAAGATTATTAATGATCATCTCATTTTCATCACCCTTGGAGTTATTTTTACTCTTACTTGTCTCAAAAATACTAATATTCTCTTTAATACCTTTGACAATAGATCTCAATTCTTGATTCTCTTTCCTTAACTCTTTAGCCATCTTGTGCTTCTGGGATCACCTTCAAGATATCAAGCCTCTTCTAAAGGACCTACTTTGATACTAATTTTTAGAATCACAAACACTAAAGATTAGTGGGTTGAATTATTTTACAAACTTTTCACTCAATTCCATACATCATTCATTACCTGTTAAAACTAACACATAGATAAAACAAAGCATAGAGAAGCAATTACATAGACAAGAAGCAAGATATCAACACATAAACACCAAATATATATGGGAAACACTCATAGGTAATAAAATACACTATCACACCACTTTTAATATTGTTTTATAATAAATTAAATAACATTTAGTGAGGTACCAACCCCACAAGGAGCATCAAGCCCTCACTAGTTAGGCACCAACCCAACTAGTCCTTTAGCAAGCTCCAACTTACAAAGAGGATCCAAACCCCTAAGTGACTTGGTACCAACCCATAAAATTAAATTAAATTTATTCAATATCATAAATTCAATGCAGTGCCAACTCCATTCTTGATAAAGCACCAACCTAGCCAAGACAAGCTTGATCACCTTCACAATAACTTATTGCTCAAATAATAGATTGTGATCTTTTCTTCAGCTCTCTCTTTTATTTATCTAAGTTCCTATCTCTATCATAAAACTATAATAATCATATAATATATCTATTATGGTCTATTAATAATCAATCCGAATACTCATTAGACTTCTACCCCTCTCAAATAACCTTCTATGCTCACTCGCTTCAACATGCCTCTTTTAGGCTCATTAGGTCCATTGACCTTATCATCCACCTATAGAATATATTTTATATTTTAAAAATTATTTAATTACTCTTATTATGGTCCTAAATTACCTAATAATTATCCTTCAATGATCTCTTTTTATTTACTTATATTCACATCTCTGTAACTCTCTCAAATAAGCCTATTTTGCCTTGTATTTATACTTGAATCTTACTCTTACCCATCTAGGTCAGCCAAGGACCTTAAAATACTTGTATAACTCTTGAAATATGCCATAATACATGTTTGAAACAATAAAAAATCACTCCATAGGTCATTCATACCCCTTAAGGGCTAAAACCTCCATTAGGCCTAAAGGAGACCTGATGCAATTAGGTCTGTCATAAGCACATGTTACACTTCTGACCTCTTGGACCACATTTAGCCTCAAAAAATTCTTGAAAAAAATAAAAAAACTTAATTAATATATTTATTAAAACATCCTAATATTTTCATGATACTTGAGACCAACTCATCATTTGAACCATGCCAATAGGCTTACTCACCTTTAGCCCTTCATACACCCAGAAGCTATGTTTCACACATCTAAAGTAAAAAACCAATTTTAACACATAAACACATGAAAAAATAATATTTATATATAATTAATTACCTCATGTTCATCACAATATCCATTTTACCTCACTAAATAGGCCAAATGGCCTCAAACCAACTCTTGCAACATGATCACTCAGGATGGTCAAACGCTACCAAAGTACAGTCAACAACATTTGAATATTAAAAACTATGAAATAAATTATCATGAATAAAAACACATTATCATTAACATTTTAGACATATATAACATCATCATATTCAATATATGCTTCAAATATATTCAAAACACTCTAAACTTACCTCTGCAAGATGACTACTCAAATTATTTAGAGGCTCCAAAAACATAGTCATGAAGAAAGCTATATTTAGCACTTGAAAGGAAAATTTATGAATTATAATTAAAATTAATAGATCATATATGACCTATATTTTAACCTAAAATGGATATATCATATGTTATATTGTCATCTATTGGTCTTACAAACCAATTTACTAGCTCTCTCTTACATAGTGCTCACATAGCCAAATAGGCCATTTTGGATTTCAAATCTTAACACTTTAAAGCTATATTTACATATTATATCAATAATTAATAGGTAATTTACATATCAAAAAACATAAACAATTTCATACTTTTGTCACATGGTCTCACATTCTTCACTTCACCTGGCAAACCTGGAACAGTCATTCTATCTCAAGACATAGTCATCTTTAGCATGAATTATAATACCTATAGAGACACTTAATTTAAATTAAAATACATTTTTTTTATCCTCATACATATTTATATCAAATTAAAACACAAATTTTTAGATTTAAAATAGTAAATATGGAACAAACTCATCAAACTTTGAACCTCACTCTTTTACTATCTTTGCTCACATAGATAGGTCACTTTGAGAACACTATTACTTGTGTATGACCATCATAAAAACTTTTTAACAAATTTAAAATGAGGTATATGTATTTAAAAAATACCCTAAATAATTGATTCCATTTCTAATCATCTGAAATACATCCTTAAATTGATTCTCACTCTGACTAGTTTTCTTCATTGTCTTCAATCTTTACTAGTTTTAGAGATAGGTCAACTTTGGTGAAAAAAATAGTTTACATAGGGGATGTAAATTTCCAAAATATCACCATGGAAATCAATAAAAATTCATTACCTTCAACCTCAATCCATTGTGCAATCTTAACTTGGTCAACCCTACTTGTAGCATTAAATTCTTTATAAACAAGCATATTTCTATAGCTTCCACTTATTACCTTAACAAACCAATACCACCTGGAGATGCCTGATGGATTCCTATAAAAATAAAATCATCAAACAAAACTTTCCAAACCATTATATTCACTTTATAGCAATATCTCTCCAATAGGGTCACTATAAGGGTTTTGGACTAGTTTCCTTTCTTAACGATTGTTCATATAGATTTGTCCCTTAAACCACTTATTAATACTTGGAAAACCCTCTTATGACCATTTTAAATCTCTCAAAAAATTATCAAGACACCATTCAAAGTTTACACATGCCAATGAGCATCAAAAGATCCTTCTCAGGCTCTCATCTCTTCATTTTGCATGCACAAGAGATCTCAAAACATTGTTTCTTGCTTTCTCATTCAACTAAGGACCTAAAACTTGGTCAATACCTTTGAAAAAAAATTTAAATCCTTATTCCATTCTCACATTTTCTCTATCCCCTTGAAAACTCATCTTTATCCTTCATTAGGCCATACTAGGTTTTCATGCATACTAGGTCTTAAACTACTAGTTCAATTTTTGACCCTTGAACACACATGGGAACCTCCTATACTGATCTCAAAAATTCATACTCATGTAAATTTTATTCATACCAAGCTCATATTTTTCCAACCTTATTCATAAAAAATTTATACTATTCATTTCAACAAGCTACTAAGCTTATGCCTTCATACTAGGTTTCTCATGCAAGGATTAGACCATAAAATTGACCTTCCTACCACTGTAGATGCAATTTACACCTTATTCACATGTTCAAACACCTTTAAAACATTATAAACTACTTCCACACATATTCTCACAAGATTTTCATACCATAATATAGATCTAATACCTCATAAAAACTCAAGAATCTACTACACCATGCTTGAGCCATCATGAATACTTACCATGTCTCTTCACAAGATCACCTTTGGGACATCAATGACCTTGTAATACCTTTGAAATAAATAAAAAAATTAATTATAAAAACACACCAATATGAATTTATCTCAACGATATGTCTTGAGTCCAAAATAATAATTGATATGCTTGCAAAGCAAACAAGAAAGTTGCAGTATATTCATGTTTGTAAATGGGCCACAAAAGTCAAATTTTAAGATATTAGAAGAATAATTAAAAATGTTTTATTTTAAATTTTATATAATTAAATAAATTGTATCATATTTATATGAGATGAAGATCCTTCGATTAGGGAAGGAGTGTGAGGTTATTCCTTAGGGGTAAGATAGGCTCTCAGCTAAAGCAAATGATCAACCCAAGTAGTTGAAGGGTCCTCAAGTTAGAAAACAATTTGATTTAGAAATCTATTTGAGTTAAAAACCTAGCCTTAAGGAGAAGAAATCCAAAGACTGGTTTGTATGGTTAAATTGGTGTAAGGAATAGTTTGGGTCTTCTTGATTAACCCAGTCCTCTTAGACAGGTTTGATAGAAGAGTGACTCAGTACCACATGGTATTAAAAAATTATAACCCCATGATGGTATCATAGCGTGGAAGTCATTCTATAATATTCCTCAAAAATCAATGCATCATTTTGAAGCTATATATGCAAGTATATGATGCTACTAAGTAAGTCATGTGGTTTATAGAGGAGTGGACACAAAGAATTAGAGATAAGGGTATGGGAGCTTTTCATAATCAAGTGTTGAGTAAGTGGTACTTGAGCCTCTAAAACGTAAGCCAGAATAGGTGACTCAAGGCTATATGGAAGGATAAGGTTAATGTTATAACATAACTCAAAGATGTAAGGAATGTAGAGGGAAGCATGTAGTAGATTTCAATAGGGAACAATATGTTATATAGCTTAAAAACTTGATAGGTACATAGGCATTGATTAATGTGACTATTTCCTAGGGATTTTAGATAGTAAACTTGTGCAAGTGTGGTAGAATTAGGAAGGTAGTGGTGTTAGGCTCGATGTATAAATTTCATGCAACTCTATTTTGGTGTATGAGGCTATAGATCTTGTGTGATGTTGAAGAGGTTGTACTAGAACTAAGGGCATCATCGATTTTAAATGGGGGAGAATATATGGGGATAAATATCCTACAAGTAGGTAAGTAGCATGAGGCTCTTGCTAGGGATGAGATGGGATCTCAGCTAAGGTAGACAATCAATATGAGTAGTTGAGGGGTTATTGAGTTGGAAAACGGCTTGATTTCAGAACCTAGCCTAGATAATAAGGAAGTCAAAGATTGGATTGTATGGTTGAATTAGTGTAAGGCTTAGTTTGGGTCTTTTTTAGTAACCCTATCCTATTAGGTAGGCTCAATAGAGGTATGCCTTAGTGTCATATGAGCTTAGAAAAGTCTATCCTCTTGACAATCCTATAGCTAACTTCAATAGTCAAATATAACTCAAATTAAGTTTGAAATTCTCCTGTGACAGTCAAATTTAATATCAAACATAATTGTGAACCCTCACTCTATTTCACTCTCTTGATGTCACTGTAGAATATCTATAAATTCTAGAACACATATCAATGTAATTAATTTTTTTGGGATTTATGATGATTATATAAACTATGAATATGTTATTAATTTGGTATTATAAAAATATTTATAAAGAATAAAATAGTACATTTTTCTTATAAACATGAAGGTTCTAGTAGTTGAGAATTGATAATTTAAAATTTGTTTAAGTGATGCACTTGAGATTAATAAGGATACTAAAAATATAAATAAAAATGAAAGATCAAACTTAAACCACTCATGAAAACCAATTATTAGCATACTCAAACAACCCATCACATAAGAAATAACATAACTTATTCATTATTTTATTTATTTATTATTTATTTTATGAACTAGTGGTTAAAACTAATTTAATTGTTATTGTTTCTCACCAAAATGGACTGAACGCAATATTTGTATTGCATGCCCCTAGTTAGTGTGATTGAGGATTGGAAGACCCTACTTGTTTTAACCCCAAGGTGACCTTTGAATCAATAAGGTTGGCTCATACTATCATAGTATTAGATACAAAAATTCATGAGTTGAGAAGAGGAAAGAATAAATGCAAAAAATACATAAAAGGGGGGTGATACATCATAATAACTTTATTCTAAACCCATCAAAGGAATGGGAACCCATAACAAAAAAATCTAGAATTATTCATTTCCCATTCACATATAATATATATTATGGATAAAATAATTTCAATGAAACCTTTATTAAGTATTTCAAGATTTACACATAAGCACTTAACTCAGAGGCTCACTAATATCATATTTTAAAAAATGATGCTCGATTCACAACAATAGACAATGGAAAATATTTTATCATTTTTCCAAAAGCATTACAAATTAAAAAAGAGCTCAAGGATCCATATATAACTTTTAAACATATGGTTAAAAATAGACAATGTTGGACCGAGAAGAGGAATGACCTCCACCATCCAAGTGGTTTGTTGTATCTCTTGGATGGATCATATATCTCCATGTATCTCAAGAAGACATCAAATGTTTTTGCGCATATAATGAAAATGATAATTCTCATGCCCTTAAAAATGTAATTATTACTTCACAAAAAATATAAGATATAATTCTCAAAGCCAACACTCCTCCCTTTGCAATTTGCATGATAATTATCTATAGTGGAGGTCTTTTATAAACACATCAGATGATGTAGATAGCTTAGGGATGATGGTAAGTCTATGTCATGCCTTATTAAACCACATGAAAATTTGTTATATTGAATGGGTTAGGAGTGTGAATTATCCATCAAGACACAACCTTCACATTTATTTTTTTAGTTCATGTTCATTGCACATCATTGATATTAAGAAGATAAATGACATGGAAAAAATCTAAAGAGAGGAAAATATCTAACAACCCTTTAGATTACTTAATTATGTCATGTGGAAGTAATGTTCTATGATAAATGATACATATTTAGGTGCCTAGATATTTTTTGAATCCATCAAATCGATGAATGGAGAGAGATTGATGATAGACGCATCTCCTTGACATTATTAAATATGCCATCCCTTCTAAATTGCCTTAAAACAACATGTGGAAGATTGAAGGGAAAATGATAAAAAACTAATTAAAAGATAAAAGAAATATCACCTTCAAGTGTCATAGGATTATTAAATTTATCTAATGTAAATCATTTACAAATGATTATGAAATCCAAGGATTTTACAGGGTACTTGTTATAGACACTATATTTTGGGTGACTCACAAAGGATTCTAGCTTCCAAGAAAAGTCCCAAAAATGCCATTTGCTAACATGGGCTGAAAAGGAATCTCATCCCATTGGTGTGGCTTCCCTATCCCTTGGCATACATCACACTATTGTGCAACTCTTTGCTTATCCTAAAAGAGATAGGGCCACCAAATGTCACTTTGAAACAAATTCCTTGTAGTTGCATCTCCTATGAAGTGACCTCTTGTGACTCCATAATGCACTTCATCCATGATCTACATATACTCATGCTCTAGTGCCACTCTCTGTATCACTTCATCTTTACCCAAGTAATACAAAAATACATTAACAAGACTATACAAAAAAGATCTAGTGATTAGTTATTTCTTAACTCTTTCTATATAGTGTTCTAGGAATGCCCCCTATTTGATAAATTATGAGATATCCTATAGTTTCTCTAGAATCATAGTCAACCTAAATAGGTGGGCATCCAATGATTCATCTTAGAGTTCCTCGGGTTTTTTACCATTAGTTAGTCGATTGAGATGGTTTGGGCTGACATTTTCCTGACCCTATTTTACATTAATATAGAATTAAAATGCTTGTTAAAGCATAAACCAGTGTGATATTCATTCTCCTAGTAATGGATTATTTACAAGGTATCACATAGATTTATGATCAATGAAAATTTTTAATGGTGTGGCCAATAAGTAGTTCCTGAACTTATGTAGTGTGAACACTATCGCCAAGACTTCATGCTCAATTGTCATATAATTCTTATCTGTGGTCGATAAATTTATAATTTTAAAGTGGATTAAATGATCCAATATTCCTCCTAGCTATGTGAATACTACACTAATTTTAAGCCTTGAATCATCCACAAGCACATGAAAAGGTTTACTTCAATCTGGGAAAACTAGGATTAGAGTAGTCACTAGTCACTACTTCAAATCAACAAATGGGGCCAGACAATCCTCTGTCCATATAAATTGGACTCCTTTTTACTATAGTTTATCCAAAGGGGTTCATATATCAATGTACCCCTTGATGAAGTTTTTATAATAACCAGTTTGTTCCAAAAAAAATTGCACTTATGTTAAAGCTTTGGGTGGTTGCATACTCATAATGACTATGATATTATCTTGGTCTACCAAAATTCCTTTACTACACACTACATGACCTAATAAAACACCAAAAGGTGTGAAAAATAGACATTTATTCAAATTTAGTGTTATTTACAACACTCTACATATTTCTAACATTAAACTAAGTTTTGATAAATGTTTTATTAATAAAGAGAACACTGCTCAATCATCTAAGTATACTTCCAAGAAGTCGTGGATGAAATCCTTGAACATAATTAACATAGCTCTGGAAAACACTACATGTGCATTTTTGAGTCCAAATGGCATGACCTTGTGAGTGAACAAACCCCATTCTACTAAAAATGTGGTTTTGGTCCTATCCTCTTCTATGATGGGTATCTAATGGTAACCGTTGAATCTATTTATGAATGAGAACACTTCATGCTCTAGGCCAGCCTCTAAAACTTCATTTATAAAGGGAATGGGAAATGGGTCATTGACACAAGAATCATTAAGGATGTGGTAGTCTCCATATATGTGTATCTCCCTTGTATTCTTTGGTTGTACTATCATGAGGCTAACCCATTCATCTTTCTCAATTAAGAAGATAATGCATGCTTCCAACATACAATCGATTTCAGCTTTCACTTTCATCTTTATGTTCAATTCAGCCTATATGGTGTTTTATTGATTGGTAGTACACACTCCTTTAAATTTATGTGCATATCCCCCAAAGAAGAATAAATACCTTTGAATTTTACTAAAGTGGTAAGAAATACATCTTGATAGTCTTGAAGTAATTGTAAAACCTCTGAGATATCTTCATACATCTAATAGTCTCTGACATGCACCATTTTGGGTTCATCTTCTATGCCAATATTTTATGTGTTCCTTTGATGGATCCTGATACATATTTTGTTATTCTTTAGGAATGAAGTCATAAAGCATCCATTTTCCTTGACATTCTAAGAACTATATATGTCGTAAATTTTCCTCTTTTGTTTCCTCTACAACTAGTTCTAGCAGAGGCTCCAACTCTCTCTAGCTAAAAAAGATCCCCTATATCCATGTAGTCCTCATTGTCCATCCTAGAGGAATGCTCATCCACATTTTGTATCTTATGGTAGGGTTGAATCCATTGTTGGGCCTTACCTTGGCCAATTTATAGAATCTACAAGATGTGAGTTGGGTTTTTCATTACAACTTCATGCAAACCAAGTTCTTATGGTACTAGTAAATCTTCAACACTCTCATGGCACATAAAAGTTCTCATATTTTTTAAAACAACTTATACCTAAGGATTGTCACTCTCAAATATGAATGTTTTGATGAAATCAGCTTGGATCTATGCCCAATGCTTTATTTCTCTTCTTCACTCCTGATGGATGTACCATGTTTTAGGGAAAACACCCATGGTATAGATGAAACTATGTGGCCAATATTTAAAAGTGACACCCTCTAACATCCATACCTCAATACACATATACAATTGTAATTTTGGGAATTTTCCCTTTTAATAAATAGTCTAGTTTCTTTTGATAGTCTCTAGTAGCTAGAATTGAGATACTAGCGGCCCATATGCTTCCTCCCATGTTAACTATGCATCCTTGTTGATAGCCCACCAATTCATAGTAATCCCCTTCGTCATATAATTGAGAGTGTTAATTATCTAGTTTTCATCTAGTACATGTTATTGAAATCATGTGATGAATTTACCAACATCTTCTATAGCAAAACACTATGATATTTGGTACTCAATTGTAAAAACCATTTGCGATGGTTGTAGTTCATGATCTCTTTTCACCCAATTGAGTATATGGGTGTTTGAGTCTCCACTAATTGAATAAGTTATCCTATGGGAGAACACCTTCTGGATTTGGTTTTATATAGTTCTACTCAGTATAACCTATCTGATATATAAAATATACATCATATTATGTTGGAGATCTTACCATCATTGATCACACATCCTCCTCAACCTTCTGAGGTATCTCCAAGGTATTCAACCTCATCTTGTCCAAGATTCCTTATGTGTTGAGAATATGAGTCTATGGAATAATATTTTTGTAGAGGAAACTATACTCCGTTACTCATACTACTTATCTTTGACTATGACCTTCATCTAATTGGAATTGACACTAGCGTAAAGTGAGTCTAGATCTTTTAGAATGATGTAAGACCTAGACTCAATCTTGTTTAGAGGAATGACAATAATCTTATCATTTGAATGAGACTCTAGCTGATTCATGATTATGTTAATATTCATACACCCATCATAGGCCTACTTCTTCCCTATCAAAGTAGGGTAGTGAGTCTCATCTATCTTCATATCAATCACTTTGAAATCACCTCATAGGATGAATTTTGCAACTTTGATTTCTACATCTTCTAGGTGACTAATAAGTTTGACCATTCCACAGTCTACAAAGCTAAGTGTGATAGGACTATAACTCAATGCAAGTCTTCTCATGGCTTCCCAAGTGGATATGATTATCTTATTTATAATACTTCCAAATTTGAATGTAGCATTGGGTATTTCAACCTAACTAATTCTATGTCCAGTCTTACATCAATGTCCCAAGGTTTCTTGGTCTTTACAAACCAAAATAACTTATCCATCTATTGTTGGCCTTTCTACGCACATTCCAATAGGTTATGGAGTAGGTTCATGATGTTTTAGGAGAAATCATCATTGTACAACATACTAAGGAGTTTTATTAAATATGTTAGTGTAGTGACAACTCCATCTTCTATTAGTATACACACTATCTGTTCATACATTTATACATCAAGAGCTCCACCATCCCCTTCATTTATCCCTTATTGATAGAGTATCTTCAAAATATGCATAGATTCTCACATCAAGCCTTTTTTAGTAGTAGGTTTGAGATATTATTTTGGATGTACCTTTTAATACCCAAGTCTTTAGGCATTTCCAATGAAGGTAACCCTTATTTTGCATGTTGTTGTCTAATTATTTCCTGTAATGTGGCATCCTCCCTTAGCTATGCATGGATCTTGTTAATATTTCTAATAGGTCTCTCCCTTCATTATCTTTATAATATTGGATAGTCTTCTATATTATATTTCTCTATCACCCTATCATATGGATAGTAAAGCTTCCTCATAGGATTTTAAGGATAATTTCTCTGCACATGGTTTAGTTCTCTATAGAGGTCACAACAAATGGGTGTCATGAGCTCATTATTGCCTCAACCTCCCTATGTACCACCTCGATATCCTCCTCTATTTACCTAAAATTCCCATCCACCTTAGTGTTTTTGTTGCCCAAAATTGATATTATTTTGGGATACATTCCATCCTTATTATTGTGGATATTCATTAAATCTAGCCATTTGTGGTTATTGTGATTATAGGGCCCATCTCGATTACTACGCTTAAGGAATTGTAAGATTCTATGATGTTTGATATGGGTAGGTCACAATCAATTTTAGAAAGTTATAGAAGGTGATATTCTAATCCTACATAAAAGGTAGGGTATCCACAAGTGTTTAAGGTTGTTATTATACTTTAAGGACCCAAGGCATCATTGAGGGATTTTGACCTGGTATGATGCTCCCTAAGTTAGGATTAGCATGTGGTAGAGCTACAACTTTATACACAGTAACCACAAACACTTTCTTAGTTATATCCTTCTTTAATTCCTAGAGTAAGCATAAATCCTTGTCATTATGTGTATGTGATTTACAAAATTTATAGTACATGTTCTATGGAGTTTTGATGTGACACTATGAGGTTACATGCCCTACCACTCCGCATATCTCAAAAAAAAATATCTTAAACCTGGGGCATTCATTTCTATGATGCCCTTATTGTCTGCACTTTATGCACCATATATCTGACTTGGCTCTCTCAACCCTTCCTTAAAATTGATCCAATATACTCAAAATAGTTTTTAAGGTACTTTATACCTTAGACCATGGTGTAGTTACATCCCCATATCCTTTAATCTACTCCACCCAAATCATAGTGGCTATGACATCTAAATTATCTCTAAACCAAGTTTGGGCCATGAAAATTCTAATCTTTGGTCATAACCTTCTATAAACCAAGTGGATTTGTCTTTATCTTCCAAAATAAATTCTACTTTGTTCATGATGTCATAGAATTTATGATTTAGTCACCAATGGTCTCTTGGGTCCCTTGTCAGATCTCCTTTAAATTCTAGATTATTTGGCTTGAACCTTTATTAACCTCAAACTCTATGATGAGCTAGTTTTTAACATAATCTAAGGATGCTTTATCTGCATTTTTCCTAAATATGAACTCTAATGCATGTCCACCCAAAGCACCAATCAATTCAAACTTCTTTATATTATCATCAGTAATTGCTTTTTCACCTGCCATTTCATGTCACAGGTAAGTAAGTATTGTTCATGAACCACAGACCCATCATAGGTACCCAAGTGTATAAAATCACCAATTGAGCAGCCATAATAGGGTTTCTTATAGGTATCATAATTGATTAGATTACAACTGATGTCAAGGATGGTTGTGGTTTTGGAGACTTCTATGCACTTTAATATGGCTCCTAATCTGGATAAGGTTATGATGTCTCCTCTAGTTCTATGGATGTAGTAGTTAAAAATATATCTCCATCATTCCTTTCTTATTATTCTAATATTTGAAGTTGTGTAATGAAATCCTTAGCCTGTGCAAAGATTAGAGGATTTATCTCTATAGCAAGTAATGTTGTTATGTTATTCCTCTATTGGTCTAAAAAACTCTATGCAACTTCATGATATGCAACCTTTTATACTTCTAGGATTTTGTATGAAATTATTCTATAATTGGGGTTTTCCAAGTGTCATCATCTAAAGTTATAGGGGAATTATTATGATTTAAAAAAAAATGGACTCAAGGGATGTGTGCTTCCTTGGGAAATGATCTTTAACTTGAAATATGTATCTCTTAAAAATTGAACCTGTACTATATATGTGACTATGAGGTAATTCTTGATTTTCATTTTGGGATATCCTTTCTAGAAACTATGAAATTTTACTCATCTATTCTACTTTTATACTACTACCTTCTTCTTTTATCTATGTTAAATCCTCATCACTTCCTCACACTCTATTTCTATTCACCATACCCTTCTCCTTGTCATCTCCTCTCATCTAAATCATCAATGCTATTACTACTCCTCCTATTCATAGTTTCCTAAAACACACTATTTATTCCATCTCCTCTATTTGCATAACTCTCTTTCTAAATCTAATTTTTTTTTTTTTGATCCTTCTCCTCTGGATTCTCCATGCTAGACTCAGGTTCAAGATCTATTTTTAAATATTTGATTCATTCTCCCCAATCTCATACACACCCCCATATGCCCAAAATGACTGCTCCATATTAGTAGGAGTGGGAAATATGGCCTTTTTATATCCAACATTTTTATCAATGCTAGGATTCAATACAAAAAAATTCCTCTGACTCATCTAAGAAATAGATCCTTTGTTGCATCAAAGGATAAATATCTTTATACTATAAACTCAATGATATATCCATCAATAGTAGTAACTATCCAATGATCAATCACATAAGTCTAATTTGTCTCCATATTTTTTAATTGTTCTATCTTCCCCTTAGTCCACACAATGGTGTCACTTGCTCATGGCTAGAAATAATGATAGTCCATTTGAGCCAACAAATCAGCTTGTAGGCTCAGTAATTCACACTAGAAGATCTCATAAATTTCATTGTAGAGGTGTTCTTGTATAACCTCCCTAGGAGTATACCCAATTCTTCAGCCTTATTTATCTATGAATTCATTAATTTTTTGGTCTAACCAACTCTCCACCCCTCTTTGGGTTAGTAATCATTGCAACAAATCCTTGCTCACTACACCATTGTTAGCAGAGGATCCTGGGTTTCACTAGAACATGCTAATTACATGGATAGAATGTGTGAAGTTACATCGAAATCTTTCAAAATTATTTAATCAAGACTTTGAATACATAAGCAAGGTTTATCATAGAGAAATACACTTGTTTAATGGCTCAATGCATAATGTAAACTACTTACAAATATAGAAACTTCTGTATCAGAGTAGTATAATGAAGGAAACATTCATAAGAACATAAAAAATTCTACAATTATACCAATAAATAACATAAATACTTATAATTCATATTAAAATATCTAGTACCAAGGATTATAATAAGGAAAACCTCATAGATCTATGTCCAATTTTATCAATACTTAGTGCAAAAGCTTTCTGAGAATAACAATCACTATACTATTACTCAAATACATGAAAAAATCAACAAAATCATCAACCCTTATATTACATTCGTTACAAATATTTATAGGTATTAATTCCTATAGTTTTAACTTTCATATTTACCATGTTGAGAATAGGTCTCCATATCACATTCAATGGAATCCTAACCATCATAGATATTCTCATAACAACTCCTAACAACCCACAAATAGAATACAATTGGATTAACTGTAGGATGTTCTCATACATACATATGTTTTTTGTTGGAAATAGTGTCATTGATGTCAAAGGTCTAGCATTATTGGTGATAAAAGCCCCATTGTATTTAATGATGTTTATAATAGTCATATCTTGGCTAATGTGTGTTAATATTTATTTAATATTAACGAATATATTTTTGGTTGCATATAAGACAAAAGAAGGGCCCATAGAGAAGTCAAAGAGTCACAGGGTAAAGACAAAAGAAGAATGGGACACATTTTCCCATGAAGAGTCATCTTGGGGAATTCCAAGAATCACCAAGTGAAGACAAAAGAGGAAGGGTGCAATTTTTCACAAAGGGACACTTTGAAGAATACGAAAAGTCACTGAGATAAAGACAAAAGAGGAAAGGATGTTTTTGCTTATGAAGGGTCACCACATGACTTTTCAAATGCACGGATATGAAGGGTCATGCAAGTTTGGCACCATTTTCCATGAGGATTGAAGGGTCACAAAGGGGGAAGGCCAAAGGTCATTTGGAAAGCTATAAATAAAGGCTTGAGAATCCATTTGTAAGTGTGAGAGATGAGTATGATTTGTATTTGTTATATATAGCTTATAAGAGCAAAGGTGAGAGAGGAAAGAGATATTGTAATGAACTATCATTTGTTGAGATAGCAACATTGAGAGATAGTTGTGTGGTATACACAAAAGGGTTTGGTACTCTTTTGGGTTGGTGTTCATGAATTGTTGTTGTGTTGGTGCTCAGCAAAGGGGTTGATGTTCATGTGGGTTGGTGCTCATGAATTGTTGTTATGTTGGTGCTCAATAAAGGGTTTGGTGCTCCTATGGGTTAGTGCTCATGAATAGTTGTTGTGTTGGTGCTCAGGAAAGGGGTTGGTGCTCCTAAAATTTGGTTCTTGCAAATATTTTAGTTTGACTTGGTGCTCATTCATATAATTGAGATTGTTCTCCATGGTTTTTCCCACATTGGGTTTCCACGTTAAATCTGGTGTCTCTCTCTATCTTATGTGGTGTTTATTATTTTAGTTTTATTGCATATCTTGAATGTTTGGTTAAGTGGAATTTGATTAAGGTAAATTTAATAAGATTTATGATATACTGATTCACCCCCCCCTCTCAGTATATCCCATGCTTAACAATTGGTATTAGAGATGGCTCCTTTTGAAAAAGTCTTATAGCTTGAAGGTAGATTGGAAAAGCACTAGATGGCCATACATGAAGATGCCTTTGCAAGTAAAAGAATAGATGATCAAGAAGAAGAAGAGGATGAAGCTGAAGTGAATCTGAAAGGAGAACTCATTTATACCTTAGAAGAGTTAAAAGCTATTGAAAAGAAAAATTGAAGATTGAAGCACTAGATTGAGAAAAATGAAAAGGAGTCAAAGGAAATAATTGAAGATCTACAAGCACACTTTGAAGAATCTAAGAAGAATGAAGAAGATCTAATGACATAGTTAAAAATAGTAAGAAAAGAATGTGAAAGGTATGTTATTGAAATTGCTTCTTTAAAAGTATATCTTAATAAAACAAATAAAGAAATCAATGATAGAGTAGTCAATGATTCAAAATTTGAGAATAACACTAATATGATAAATAAAATATTAGAAATCCAAAAGGCAATATCAGATAAGATAGGTATCAGATTTGAAAAGAAAAATAGCTATGTTAAAGCTCATACAAAAGAGAAAACAAAAAGGGAAGAAGTGAAGAATACAAAGGACATCTCAAACAAAAAAGGCTAGAGGGAACAAAGCTACAAAAGGCAATCAATTCAGAGACACACAAACAGGTCCTATTTTTATGGTTATTGTTTTTATTGTAATGGATATGGTCACAAGAAATTAGAATGTAGAAAAAGAGCTAACAGTCTCAAAAATAAGGAAAAGGAAAGTCATGTAGAGTCAAGTAGAAGCTACAAATCTTTTACTCCTCTATCAAGCTTTGATGAAGAGGCCATAATTTGTTACAAGTGTAACAACTTTAGACATGTAGCTCAGTACTACTGAAGCATGTTTGAGTTAGTCAAGAAGGACCAGAGTTTCAAGGTTCCATTCATCAAGAAGGTTCAGACATGGTAGAAGAAATAACCTCAAGATTCTATGTTGGTTCAGATAGCTTTGCATGCAATAAATGAAAAAAAGCCATGGTTCATTGACAGTGAATGTTTGAGGCACATGATAAGAGACAAGAGAAATTTCATAACTTTGAAGAAGATCAATGGTGACACAGTGAACTTTGGAGATAATACTACTACTAGAATTATTAAAAAAGGTACACTAAGTTTGAATAATGGTATAACTAAAAATGAAAATGTTTTATATGTAGAAGGTCTTAAGCATAATATTTTGAGTGCTTAATATTTTGAGTGTAAGTCAAATGTGTGATTAGGGGCACACATTAAAGTTTTATGTAGAAGGTTGTGAAATTAAAAGAAAAGATTCAGATGTATTGGTTGCAGATGCTCAGAGAACAGGAAATAACTTGTATATGTTATCAAACATCAAAGGTCAAAGATGTTGTTTGAGTCAAATTCAAAAAAGTTAGCTATGACATAGGAGAATGGGGCACATAAATTCTATCAATATTGTCAACATCAGCAAAAAGCAAGCAGTCATAAATCTTCTAAAGATTACAAAGCCATTCAACACACTTTATGGACCTTGTCAGCATGGGAAGCAGGCTAGAAGGCAATTCAAAACAAAAGAGTATTCAAACACTCAGATGCTAAAGCTTGTTCACACTGACCGATGTGGACCTATGAGGACTCAAATCACTCAAGATGACAAATATTTCATGTTGATTATTGATGATTTTTCACGTATGACTTGGGTAATGTTTTTAAAGAAAAAATCAGAATCTTTTAAACATTTCAAAGCATTCAAAGCATTAGTTGAGAATGAAACTAGTTTTAATATTAAGTGTATAAGATCAGATCAAGGAGGAGAATTCATGTTAAACAAATTTATTGAGTTTTGTGAGGATCATGGAATAAAGAGACATTATTCAGCAGCTAGAACTCCACAACAAAATGGAGTAGTTGAATGGAAAAATAGAATAGTTTAGGAGATGGTAAGGACAATGCTAAATGAATCCAAGATAGTAGATAAATATTGGAGAGAAGTGGTTGGTAAAGTAGTGCGTATTCAGAATAGACCATTATTAAGATTCGATAGTGACAAGACTCCTTATGAGCTATGGAAAGACAAACCAACAATAGTTGATTATTTCAGAGTTTTTGATAGCAAATGCTTCATAAAGAGAACTGATGAAAAACTTGGTAAGTTTGAATCTAGAGTAGATGAAGGTATATTTCTTGGTTATTCTTTCAAAAGTAAAGCTTATAAATGTTATAAAAAAATAACCAAGAAAATTGTTGAAAGTGCAAGTGTCAGGATAGAAGAAGATGGAACATAAATAATTAGTGATCTAGTAGACATTCCTAAAATCATTGAAGAGGAAGGCTTTGAAGAATCAGATGAAGATGAGGAGAAGGAGAAAAAGATCACCAAAACTCCATCCAAATATGTTTAGAGAAATAATAATGAAAGTGACATCATCGGGGACATAAATGAAGGAATTCACACCAGAAGAATGATGGTAAGTGAATCTGAACAAGTTAATTTCTCTTTGTTATCTAAAATTTAGCCTAGAACTTTTTTAGAAGCTAGACACAATGAGCATTGGGTTAAGGCTATGGATGAAGAATTAAATCAAATAGAAAAGAATGATACTTGGGAATTAGTGCCTAGACCTAAAGATCACAATTTGATAAGAATAAAATGGGTTTATAGAAATAAGTTGAATGAAAATGGAGAAGTGACTAGAAATAAAGCAAGATTATTATGTAAAGGATATGCTCAAATTAAGGGAATATATTTTGAAGAGACTTTTGCACCAGTGGCAAGGTTAGAGGCTATTATAATGTTTCTTGCATATGCAGTGTTTAAAATTTTCAAAGTATTTTAAATGGATATCAAATATGCCTTTCTAAATGGGAATCTTGAAGAAGAGGTCTACATTGAATAGCTTGAGGGATTTATTCTCTCAAATATTATTAACCATGTATGCAGATTGAAGAAAGCATTATATGGATTGAAACAAGCTCCCAAAGATTAGTATGCAAGACTTTATAAGTACCTACAAGATCAAGGATACAAGAGAGGATTTTCTGATAGTAATCATTACATCAAAACAGAAGGTGAGCATTAATTGATTGTTATGGTATATGTTGATGATATGATTTTTGAAAGAAATATTGAAAAGATGACAAAAGAATTTCTTGATAGAATGCAAAATGAATTTGAGATGTCTATGCTTGGAGAATTATCATTTTTCTTAGGATTTCAAATATTTCAATCAAATAAAGGAATTTTCATGTCTCAAAGTAAATATGCCAAGGAAATGTTGAATAAATTTGGTTTTGAGGATTATGTACCAGCTGGGACACCTATGTGTATAGGAAATAAGGTGAGCAAGGATGAAGATTCACCTGTTACAGATCAATCCTTGTATAGATCTATGATTGATAGTCTTTTATATTTGACAGCATCAAGGCCAGACATCATGCATGTAGTAGGTATGGTTGAAAGATATCAGTCATCTCCAAAAGATAGTCATGTTTAGTTGGTGAAGAGAATATTTAGATATATCAAGGGGACATTAGATTATGGATTATGGTATCCTATAGGTAGAGATTTCACTTTGGTTGCGTATACAGATTCAGATTGGGTGAGGTGCTTGGATGACAGAAAGAGTACAAGTGGAGGATCTTTCTTCCTTGGTGATAGCTTAGTATCATGGCTAAGCAAGAACCAGATTTTAGTATCACTTTCTACAGCTGAAGCAAAATATATTATAGCAATATTGTGTTATACTCAAGTGCTTTGGATGAAGTAAACTTTGGAAGATATCAAGGTAAAGTATGATGAACATATTTCCATTTGTTTTGATAACATAAGTGTTATAAATATTTCAAAAAATCTAGTAATGCATTCAAGAAAAAACATATTCCCATTAGATATCACTTCTTGAGAGAGCAGGTTGCAGATCAATAGGTTAAGATGGAATATATCAATACTACAAAGCAGATTGCAGATATTTTCACAAAGGCACTACCAAAAGACACATTTGAATATCTACGAGAGAAGTTGGGAGTAATTTCTATTACTTCCTTCCATTTAGGTTTAGTATCAGTTGAGGGGGAGTTAAGTGTTAGCTCTAGGTAGGCCCTCTGCCATTGATGTCAAGGGGGGATAATAATAGGTACAGGTATATGTGTAGAAATAGGTACAGGGAACAAGTACAAGTTACTATAATAAGGAGGAGTTGTATGTTTTCAAATGATAGTATGTGCAGGTTTTAGGATGTGGCAGTTTTAGGATTGAGGTTGTCATTAATGACAAAGGGGGAATTTGTTGGAAATATTGACATTGATGTCAAAGGTCAAGCATTATTAGTGATAAAGGCCCCATTGCATTTAATAATGTTTATAATAGTTATATCTTGGCTAATGTGTGTTAATATTTATTTAATATTAACAATATATTTTTGGTTGCATATAAGACAAAAGAAGGGCCCATGGAGAAATCAAAGAGTCATGGGGTAAAGACAAAAGAAGAATGGGATGCATTTTCCCATGAAGAGTCATCTAGGAGAATTCCAAGAGTCACCAAGTGAAGACAAAAGAGGAAGAGCATAATTTCTCATGAAGGGACACTTTGAGGAATATGAAAAGTCACTTAGATAAAGACAAAAGAGGAAAGGATGATTTTGCTTATGAAGGGTCACCACATGACTTTTCAAATGTAAGGATAGGAAGGGTCATGCAAGTTTGGCACCATTTTCCATGAGGATTGAAGGGTCACAAAGGGGGAAGTCCAAAGGTCATTTGGAAAGCTATAACATGCATTTATGTTACTACCCCTTCTTAGTAGACCACCCCATTCCTTTTCTAGTTATAAATTGGTTTAGGCCTGTCACCTAGCCAAGGAATAAGATGGATATAAACCCTTCTTTGCATTTTAATTCTCCCTTCAATTTCACATAATTTCCTATGATGAGAAATGAGTCATCAATTCATATTCAAATATAAAATCAAGATAAAAAATTGATTGTTTATTTCCCAAAGAGGAAGTGAAAATTCATTCAATCAGAGAGTGGAAAATCATTGAGGTTGTCTTTGAAAAGTGAACTCAATTTTATAGCATGGAAATGCCTTGATGATATTCCAAATATAATAATCATGAACTTTGATGTCTATAAAGTAGATATCATTTAGAAAAAATTGATTAGGTCGATAATCCTTCCCTTCATACCATTAATATATTTTGACATATGACAATGAAGCCTGATGGTATAATCAATAATTTAATCTTAGCTTCTCACCAAAATTCATTTCCACTCTCATCAAATGTTTAAGAGGAAATTAAAATTAAAAATTGGGGCTATTATATTTTCTAAAACCATGTGGTATAGTCACCTTTTAAATTTTAGAAAATCTTCATTCAACCAGACCATCTAATTAAAACAACACCTTAATCAGATGTGTAGCTAACTAGCTATTCAAATCATTTTTTATAGGAAGATATCTATTCAAACAAATACATTTAGTAGTAGGGGAAAAATAATTCCTTTCCTTAAAAATAGGATCCACAATACCAACTTAATGCACTTATCCTTGCATAGAATAATGAAAAGAGTAAAGAGAGTCCACATCCTTTCATATTTGTGTGTTTGTTTTTTGGAGGTTGTTGTCTACTTTTTGCATGATTCTTACCTTTGTGTAAATGGTTATGGATTATAATCATGTTAGCATTTGGAAACTCATATGGAAAAACTCATGTATGTTCATAATTAAATGTTAGTGATAGATACCTTTCAAGGTTTGGTTTAAATGACACTTTAAGCCCCATAATTATATGAAACTAATCGATATTTACTCTAATTTTGGTAGGATCTCTTAGACAAAAAATTCCTTATTTTTTTATTAATCATCATGTTTGATAGCATGATTTCCTTACAAATGTTTTATATAAGATTATATTCCATTTCAAATAATTCATCTTAGATTCAAATATGTTCACCTATCAAGTCCTCAAAAATATGGTCATTTTCCTCTATGATTTGATATGCCTCTTCAACGCCAACAACCTCTATGTATGACAACTTTTATCTTCTTTCAGAATGCCTCAATGAGTGTCAAATTTTATCTATCTTGAAAACTCTTCCTTCTAGTCAATACTAGGATAAAACTCCTTATAATTAAGGATTTATGGAAACATGAAATCCTCATACAAATCCAAGAGTATTTTAAATTAAAGAAGGTTTTTTATAAGTTTTCTCCTCTTTTCCATTCATCTGAAATTTATCCCAACACATATTATAGAAAATAATCTAATTCTAGCTTGAAGACCTTATGATCAACAAATTCATGTTCTTATTAATTTATTCTCAGGGTTACATCATCTTCAAGAGACTCATATGTTGCTCTTCTCAATATATAATATGGGTCTTCACACCATTTTTGAATAAATATTCCAACTCAAGTCTAGAACATATTTTTTTACGAGACTATTCTAAGTGTGAAAATTTAACAAGATTATGAAGAATACGTAGACATAGTATTTTTCATGATTAATAGGGGCATGACCTTTTTAAATTGTTGGTTATATACTAAAAAAATTCTTCATGTAATATTAGATTTCATACCAGTAGAACATGATAATTTATGTCCATTCCTCTTGTTTACATATTTTTGTTTTTTTATAGGATTAAAGTTGATTATGGTACTTGTAGGGCAAGTTCTCGTAGCTAGTTCTCTATTAGGATTTTTAGGTGTAGTAGGATTTTGAAATTATTCAGTAGGTTGGCGGTTGGGATTCATTTTCAATGGATGAATATTTTTTGGTCTAGGATAATTTATGTCCATTTCTCTTGTTTGGTATTTGGGTTTTGGATCACGTTGTTGTCTAGAACATAGGTACATTTTTAGCCTTCTCTACCTCACTAAATGGGTAAAAATCCCACTCATTTTTGGCCCACTAATCATATTAATTAATTGCATGTTTTTAAATTATTAATTTACATTATGCTCTTATTTATACCTTATTAATGGTTAGTTGTGGACAGATTGATATTGTTTGATCAAAAATGTAATGAACTCCAAGAATGATCAAGGGAACCTCACAGTGAAGAGGAACCCACAACTGACTAACAAAAAAAGAACATTAAATAATTTTTCATACCTCTAATTAAGGACAACCATGAATGATATTTAGATATGAGAGTGATAAAAATGTAATATTATGAGATCACAATGATAATTCAAGGGAAGACAAAAAATGATTGAAGTTTTAATCCTCTCAAAATTCAAAAAAATAATTTATAGTTATCCACATTTTTTATCATTTGATCTCATATACATGATATATAATGAGCCATTGAAAATGCACTAAGTACTAAGCAGTTATCATTCAATTACCATTAGTGGATATCATGCCTTCATAGGGTTTTATAACTACATGTGCATTTACTTTATGTAGATACACACTTGTCTCCTTCACACTCCCTTCCCCACCTATCAAGGAAATCACATGCAGAGCCATGAATGTAATGTTTATTATGTTATTTTATTATTAGTATAGGTTTAGGTTATCTAAAATAGTGGAAAGCTATGTGCTAACTCAGATATAGAAAATGTGGCAATAAATATGCTAATCTAATTTGAAAGAGGTAAATAAATATTTCATTTAATAAATTAAAAAATGATAAAGGAAAAGAGGGATGATGTACTTAGTTATTTAGGATTGATTTTTTTTCTTAATTATCATCATTAAATTTAAAAATGTTCTAGCTATGTTGTGTCACTACTTATATTAGAAAATAAGGGATCAAACCTTACTTGGATGTTGCCCTAAAATTTTAACCCTTTGTGATTAAAGGCACTATCTAGGCTCTATTGACAGTGTCCCCATGTACGTCTATAACTCTTGAGACCCTTGTATTTGCACTAAAAATTAATTCATGTGTGTGTGTGCACACCTTCAGTCTTGCACATTGATGTTTGTTTTCTTTCTCCTTCCATCTAAGCCCTAATTGTGATTTTGACCACAATATACCCTTGAAAAATGGGTTAGTATTTTCCATTGGATAACCCCAACCACTCCCTATTGAATTTTTGAACATTGCCTAAATTTAAATAATTTGAAGAGGGATCAAACTACATGTGGATCTCCTACTTATGTGAGTGTGTGAAACATCATGATCAATCTAGAATGTAATGTAATGTTTTGGCTTTCAACACTTAAAAACATGCAACTTTGACTTTTATGCATTCAGAATTGACTCTAAGGCTACTCCTTTGAGGGGTTTTCACATGTATATACTTTTTATATAATTTCTCAATTAGGTGTTAATTTATTCATTAGGTTTTCAATTGATTCCCAAGGTAATGACCAAGTGAGTATAACCATAGGAAAAAAAATTTTATAGTTGACTTATTATTTCCTACTATTTGTTTTACCATAATTTGAATTAATGGGTTAGATTAATCTAATTAAGATGTAACTTTGAAATAAAATTTAGACCAATATACATGGGATTCAAACATACATCTGAATGTAAAATATTGATAGTTGATTCTTCTGATTTGATAAGATCATATACTAGATATAGAAAGTGCTAAAAATATCGTGATACATAGCTTTTTTATTGACTATTTGATAGTGACTATATTCCAAAAGTGTAAATCAATGATAATAATTCATGTGGTTCACTTTTTTTAGGAATTAATTTAATACCTCTATTAGGTTGGTTCCTCAATATTAGGTTAGTATCATCAGTTGATTATAACCTACTAATTGATATTGATATATGTATAAGTGAAACACAATGACTACATAGTCTCTAGCTATTATATTTTCTTACTTTGTGTATATTATTGTTACCAAATATTGTACCCTAGAGATGGTTGTTCAATCCTACTTTAATATTTAGGCAATATGGGATTACCTCTAGGCATGCGGGTTGCCTATAGTAGAGGTAAACCTCTAGGTTTAAGGGTTATCTCCCTAGATTTATCTTTGCTTTATTATCACCTACACTTAATTATTTACTTGGATGAAAAGGGATAGAAATAACATGAAAGTAAACCACTCTAATGATTTGATACACTAAAATGATCTCCACTATACTACCATACACTTTTATTAAGAAGCATGATTCACAATACTAGTGTCAACACCCTAGATTGCTCTAACTCAGTATTTCAAACATGGAGGTGATATGCATTGAACTATTCAAGGTGAGTGAACATGAGGTCAAATTAAATGAAACTAATTATACTCTTTTACACTTGGAGATAGGCAAATACACTTCACTATACTTTATATAACTTTTTAGAGTGAGAACTACTTGCATCAAACATAAAAGAGTAAAGAGAAGGTAAGGATATATATATATTTATCATTAGAAACTTCACTATGCACAACTTCACACATTTAAACAAGAAGCTTATGAGACCAAATCCAAACTGAAAATATTTATTGTAAAGGCAAAATATAGTATCAAACTAGTATGACTTCGCCATACTAGGTGTGGTTTTTTTTACAAAATCCAAAATGGCTTGCATTTATAGAACATGTGAGAAGAGAGAGAAGAAGGGAACTAGAAATGTTATAAATCCAAGTGTCAAGAATTGGAAACCAATTACATTATAGGAGAATGGATTTGTGAATAGACCATGAAGGTTTTCTTGGATAAGTGTCCATCTAAAGCATGATAAACTCAAAACTATCATAGAGACCTTCAACTACCTTCTTCAAACTTCCTTCATCATGAAGCATCTCTTGACCACTTGAAAATTAAATAGGAGATTTGACACATACACATTGTATTATGGAATTTGGAAACAAGCTATGAAAATCATTATATGTATCCCTAATTGATAACCTTCTTCATGACACTTGTACTCACCATCTGAAACCATTCATTGGTCTTCTAAGCCTCATTATTTACATTTATCATCAAGGTGACCTTAATTTTATCAAAAAAATCCATGAAAGAGTTTTTATGACACCTTTTCAAGGTACTTTTACCTTCCATTCCATGAATTAGACCCTAAAAAGATCCAAAAACAAACTTCTTATCTTCTCACTCGGCAGTCACTTTGTCTTTTCACTACCTATCTAAGGTTACCTATGATGATTGGTTTAGTATAGGGAATTTAATGAAAAAATAAGGTTAAAAATTAGTATATTAATTTTTAATAATTCTCTACATGCCTCCCCCAATGATTCTCATTCCTTAGTTCCCTTCTACACTTGTAGAACACTAAAAAACTTACAAAAAATCCTAAAATAGACTTGTCCGTACAAGTGATAGTACAAACCAATTGGGTGGTAAAGATAATGGGAGAATCTTATACAAGTTAAAAAAATAATTCCAATATAAATTACCCCCTCTAAGTTCATCTCCTTGCATATTTTATCCATCGGGTCAAAACTAGGGTTTTAGGAGGGTTTTAGAAGGTTTTGCTTCTTAGGGATGATTCATAAAAACTAAACATTAAAACCCTAAAATAATTCCAAAAATTTAGATTTAATGACCCTCCTCAACTACCCATAGTTCTTTAATGTACCATGTAGTGTTTATGCATAGGTATGAGTGAATGAAGTTGGCCTATTGAGCTCTCTCTTGCATCCTATGTACCCCTATGATGGAATGGGGTAAAAATGACCATATTATGTTATTCCTTTACAAAATGATTATTTTTATCCATCCTTAACTTCATATTTAAGGTAATAATATGTATTTTAAATGTTCCATGATCATTTGAATCAATATAGAGACCATTAGTGTATAGGCCTAGTTTTAGGCCTAATAGGCCTTATTGCACTCCTTGAGCCTTTGACCACCTATGAGTGCCTTCTCAGGACTATGAGTGATTATAGACCTTTGTTCATGCCCAAAATAATATTCCACACTAGTATAAATTATTAAAATACATTTCATCACATTCTGTTATCATTCATATAGTAAACCTATAGTCTTTGACTTGACTGAGAGTGCCCTCTATTTGAGACAAAACAAAGGGAATATCCCCTATTTGTCTTTCTAAAGTGAATTCATGAATGGTTATAATAGGTATTTATGATTTTTTTTACCAAATTACAAGGCTAGATCACTTTTTCAGATCTCCAATGCTTCAAATATTCAAGACAAACTTATGGGACTGACTATGCAAGTTTGACAGAGTTTTGGAAAACTTCAAGACTGTGGTTGTAGGTTGGTATTCCTACTCTATTTACTCAAAATAATAGACACGTGATATTTATCATACCACTATGAGATTGTTCTTACCATGATCAATTTATCATAAATATCTTTTAACCTATTTGTCTAACATCTCTTCCATTTGCCTAGGCTAGTGCAAGGACTATGTGGACTATGTCACCTGTAGGTGACAATCAAGAAGAAGTTGTGAGACCAGTGTAGGTGTTCATTAGTTTTTAATTAATTCATTAATTATTATTTATCCTTTTGATATCATTGGATCATTTTCAACTCGAATGGACATTTGTGTTTGCAAATCTCTCAACCTCTTGTCTCTAACCAATAATACTATGTGGGTCTGCAGTCAAGATGTAGGTGGCATCTTAGGAGAATCAAGGGCCTCTATAGGTGATGACCTATGTCAAAGCCTTTTACATCAAATTATCTGACTAATATTGATGTCATAGTGTCATATTTCACTCAAATGGATCCACCTTGTCTTAAATTCATTCTTCCATTGTGTCATTGTTACATTATAAGACCATTTGGGATTCAAAAGTATTGTAGCTTACTAAAAATTTTCTTGAATTGGAATCCTATTTGCATTATCCTCTCATGACCAAACAATCACTCTCTTATGTCAAAAAAATCTATAGGCTTGGACTACATGAGAGAAACCACTTATAATACCCAGACCTCAAGATACTCCACCAAGTGATGACTTTTATATGAGAAAATACCTTATTCAAAGAAAATAAGGTAACATATCTCTCTATTATAACTCTTTCAACCTGTGGACCTGAACCTAAAACTAACTACATATCCTGGCATCACCATTATCACCTTTATACTCTCAATGCTTTCAGACCTGATTAAAGGTCTCAATGAGTTCAAATACCTAATATTCAACACTCCCCTACCTTATTAGATTGAACTCAGGCCACTGTAGATTGCTTGTAGGTGAAAACATTAGATGTAGGATTGTGTACAAGGAATTGGTTCTTTCAACTAGTTTCTAGTCACTTGGATAGTTTGGTCTTACTATTTACACTTTGAGAGTCCCTTCACCATCTCAAGACCACTTTGATTCATCAACATGAATGATAAAGGCTTCCTACCACTTGACTGTAGGTGATAATCATAGGTATTTCTACCTATGCTTGTGTTAGGCCTTACATTTCATAAGGAACACTCTTGAGATAAAGACCATGAGTAATTGTGATCATACATGCTCTCAGATATTGAACTCAAACATTTTATCCTTGTTCTAAAACCACTACAATACGGAGAAACTCTGATATTGAGTAGTACTATTTGCATACTTGAATGGAGTTTTATACTATCACAGTGAGATGGTTTTGATAGTATCCTCACTTTCACACATGCAAAACAAATTGAGAATCACTTGAAAAATGTAATCACACTCTCAAAAATTATTTATAATACTTGGTTTATAAATATCAATCCATATAGAGGAGAAAACTAAAAGTCATGGGGATGTGTAAGAAAAAAAGAGGAACAAACCTTCTTAGCAATGGTTCATAGAGCTCAATCCACAAAAAATATAAATATAAACATGAATTTAAAGTAAATAGAGAGTACTATCCTCCCTCAAAATAATTATTTCCAACTTGCCTCCTCCTGTTCATACCATGTGGAAACCAGTTGACCTTTTTTACTTGTCTAAGAGAGTGATAGGAAAGATAGAATGGTTTTGCTCATTTTTAGACTTGTCAAATACTCCCAAGCATGGAAATGAATTTATGGGACCTAAAGAGACACTTTTATAGTAGTTTCACATGCCCAAACTACTTTATAGGATGTACAACTACCTAAAACCACATGACACTACCTGATCTTCTTGTTTTCAACATTACACCTACAATTTTCTAGTATTAAAATAGTTTCCCTGACACATTCTAACATGTAGGATGTTGAATTACACTTGGACACCCTTGTCTTCTTATGTAAATTATGCCATTTCCTTAAATGACTAAAAATGTGACCCCTAGATGAAATAAGACCAACTATACAAACGTGACAAGAGATGAAACATATATTTGACCTTATTAAAGACCATGGGACATAATTTACACCTTAAAAGACCCATATAACAAGTTTTACTATATAATTGGTTGACCTCATTTGATTTGTGGTCAAATTAGTCAATATTTATGATCTTGAACCTTGATAATGTGTGTAAATCCATAAATTAGCATCCTTTGGCTTGAAATCATTAATGTACTTGTGAGGGATATAAATCTAAAAAATTAGGGGAAATGTAATGCATTGATCTGACACCAATCACCCCTACCTGATGATTAGCCATTGCTTATGAATCTAATTATAATACTCCAAGGAAGGAGATCAAGCCACATGTATTTATTTCACATAGTGTGATGGTGCAATTATGCTCCTTCACTATGTCTATGTAACTAATGATTGAATCTAGCAATTGAAAATGATTGATTTGACCTGGATTTTGAGTGCTTCAGACTTGTATTATGACTACTCTTAGTAATAGGTATTTAAATTAGAAAGAGTAGGGCATAATTTCTCAGTGTGTAATACTGTATAGATGTATCATAGATAAGTTCTAGATAAATTAAAGGTCCCTTTTCAATGAGATATGGATTTGTTCATATATGGATCCTTTTAAATAATTCTTTATGCTATTGGCATGTTAGGTTGATAGGATGACCCTAAGGATGGGTTTGATTTTATAAAATAGTTGTTATTGAGAAAGGCCAATTTCGACTAGTATGGATCATTATTGATTGGTGATAATATCTGTAACAGTCAAAATTGACCCATGTATTGGTGGACTATTCCAAGTATCTAGAGATGTTTGTGTATAATATTTAGTAGGTTTTAAATAGATAGTTAGGTTCTTATAGGTGTATAATAACATAACAAAAGTATTTCCTCATAATATAGCATGTAAGTGTGAGAATATGTAAAATTAGGACTTGTTGGGTGATCAAATCATGTCTGGTAAAAATGTGTCAAATTTGTTATTCTTAAGTACTGAAGATTATATTTTAGTATCTACAAATTCCCACCTTTTTATTATATTAATATAATTTATATATTAAAAGGATATAATATGCTCGAGTATGTAAAACACACTTTTCCTTTTAAGAGATGGCTTTAAATGTATAACTTCACTCCATGTAACCTACAGTGAGAATTAAGTAGTCAATGTCCATGTGTAAAATATATAATTGAAAATTGAAAATTGAAAATAGAAAGGGTTAGAATGCACCTAGGTATTAGTGAAATCCACATTGACCTTGCAAATTTTTGGAGATGATGTTTCCTTATTGAAGCATTGAGAGTTGGGGTGATCATGCCCCAAAATTGTGTAACTATGTAGGATCATGAGTTGGGAAGGAATATGCCCCCAACCCTAATGAACGTGGGGAAAAATATATAGTGTACTAACACAAATAACTATAAAGGAAAAAGAGAGAGAGCACCATGTAGCTAGGTTTAACTAAAAAATAAATCATTATGCAAGTAAATGAGAAAAAGGAAAAAGAGAGAGAGCACCATGTATCTAGGTTTAACTAAGAAATAAATCATTATGCAAGTAAATGAGAAAAGTGATAAGGCAAGGTTTTCTCCAAAAATTAGTTAACCACTAGATATATATTATAGATTCAAATGTAATGTGTCTCTCTAGGTTCAATCAAGTTCAATCCATGTAAAAACAAAAAAATCATGTTCACAAGGGAATGAATAATGTTCATGCCCCCATCATGTTCACATGTTTTGATTATGTAGTTTCAATCAATGTACAATATAATGCATGATCAAAATAGAAAGGACCTTCTCCATGTCTACATCATGATCATAGATATGATAATTATGAAGTGAAATGACAACCATTTGTCATTCAATTATAACTTTATTGCCGTGTATGTGTGCATAAACTAGTATCATTCCCCCTGAATATCTACTGACTAATATATGATGACATGTATATGTATGTTGAATTTGATTACATTTATCTAAAATGTATATGAATATAAAAATTTGAAAATTTGTTCCCATAAACTATTGTATATATTCTCATGCATATACCCTTTTACTTTGTATCAATGTTTTAATGTTTGCCATGTATCTAAAATAATATGATATCCAAACAAAATGAATCTTTGTAATCTGTAAAACTTGTACTATGATTTAATTTTTTTCTCATGGGGGCTTATGTCACTAAGATAAGCCCACCATAATGACCTCTTTTTTATATGATGTATGTATCATGTAAGTCACTCATCTTAAAATAATTATGAATTGTATCATGTCTTGTATAAAGATAATAACATCATGTAATATCATTTGATTATGTGTAAAGTATGACATCATAATAATGTAAGTATCAATCAATACATATATGTAACATATGGATTGTAAAGCATGCAAGTGTCATGTATAAATAAGTATATCAATAAAGTATGCAATATAAGTATCTATGAATATAATTATGTAGTAACAGTGCATGATATAGATCATGTCACCCTTCAATGTTAACAAGCTTAGAAACTACGAGTGTTAGTTGTCACATATAGGCCAAAAGGTGACATACAAGGGACATAATATGTCATAAAAATCAATGTGAAAGGACACAAGCAAGATGACATAAAAATATTATAAAGAAGGGACATAAATGGATGTTGCATCAAGCAAGACCAAAGGTCAAACATATAATAGTCACACACAAAATAATCTATCACATAAAATAAGAATAACATAAATGGATCATGTATTCAAGGGATTGATCTACACCATCCATATGTATCAATTTCATATCTTAATAAAATGGCACATCATATGTCACTGTGTCATAAATGAGTAACTAGAAAGTCATGTGTAGGCAATGTAGGTGGCTGAACATAGTACAAAGGTCATGGAAAGATATAACTTGTAATAATGAAACATGTGGAATAATATTCCCCTAGTATCTGCATGACCACTAGATAGAGGGAAAACCAACATCTATATGTCCATGTGTAACTTGTATGTCATCCATGGCACTCAAAGATTATGAAATACATGTGTTTGTAAAGAATATGCCATATACCAAATTATGATAAATAACATATGTAAAAATGTAAACTAGTAGTCATGTCATGCTCAGGTCCTAATCTTGAATTTTTAAAAATATTTGAATGTTTTTAAATATTTTTTGATTATTTGATTTATTATTATTTTTAGAATATTTGAAACTTGGAAAAACTAACCAATGATGCATGCAAGGGGAGGACCACATGAGCTTCATGTATTATTCAGTCAAGGGATAATCTATTATGAATGGGTTATATCAACTATGGATGGGTTTGAATGTGATGTAGGATCATGTGATTTATCATGTCTATCATACTAAATGCTCATGGAATTCAAGGTATGATGAGTAGCTCTAGAAGCCCATAGACTTTGGGGTGTCCACTGTGTAATATGAGGATGTCTCTTTATATGTGTTTACTGTAGAACATGTTGAACTATCTACAATGCTAACAGAGTATGATGTTTTTAAGAATATGGTTCCCTCTATGGTCTTTGATTAATTATATGACTCTACATGGGATAATTGGATTTATAGATGGACCATGTATATGTGTAATAGTATACTATGTATACTGAGCTTGAATAAGTGTATCATCCATCTCTGAATAATGATATTGAATATGTGTATCAACCATTCTTGGTGGTGGATGTGGAGGAGGATATATCACTAACTATAGGGAATACTAACTCCATACTCCTAAAACTATAAGCACTTTATTACAGTATGTGTATTTTAGGCATTGGTGTATTGTATATGGAACTATATGAATTATATACATCCATGAGCATCCTAATAACATGTTAAAGTCCTCATTACTCTTTATAACTATGAATGGCTTGGATAATATGTTAGAGCCTACCTGAAGAGATAATACTATTTGTTATCTTTGAATCTCAACAATGATTTTCCCACGCATTGGGTAGTAATAAGTTATTATAATCTTGGGAAGTCAATTGTAGGTCCTTTTGTGGAACAAATTGACTAAATTTATTTTTCTATTATTACTTTGAGATACTATTAACTTGAACTTCCCTTTGATATATATATATATATATATATATTATTGATTAAAAAATGTTATCCATATTCATTTGAAGGAGATGTAACTATGTTTACATTGTATTTTACCTTATATTTTGCATTTTTACCTTCTATGGGTTCTTTTCTAATTAGAGGTTGAATGACCATTGGTTCCACAATGGGAATATTCTAGGATATATTAGGCATAGTAGAACATGCACTAGAATAATAACTTCTATAAAGATTATTCACAAAATTATGATAAATAATTAGTTCCTTTATAAGAATTCCGTAGGAAATATTGGTCTTCATTGAATGAGCAATAGAAAGAAGTAGATGGGATCTTGTTGACCAATTGTCAACTCTTCCAAATGAAATGACCATTTATCTACAAGTTGTGCAATCTTTTATCATAATGCATAAACATCATTGTCTGAATGTCCATTAATACCATGGTAAATAAAAAATGGTTTGCTTTTGATTTTATTGATATTGTGAGGAGAATAATAGTTATGAGGAAAAGTATTTAACTTATTCTCCTTAATGTTTGTAGAATTTCATGTGGTCAATCTCTGGAACTATAAAACTGAGTGGTTTCTGCTTAGTGAAAGTAGGTTTAATCACTTTGGGTACTGATTTGTGTATTGATTCTTTCCCTTTATTAAGAACCTTGACTTCATTTAATTTAAATTTTTGTCTTAGGTGGTTGGATAGTTGTCTTAGATTCCTTGTGTGGAACTTCTTATTATATATAAATGTCTTCATGTGATTTATTTGGATTTGAATAAGGTATCAACTTTTTTTCTAGTGTGAGAGTCTTATAACAAATATCTTGAAATGAATCACAAGTGTCATAAAGTAACTCTACTTTTAGAGGAAAAATGAGGCATCTACAACATATGTATTGTGTTTCCAAATATATTGATTGATATCTCAATTTTTCATAGAAGTCTTGAATCATAGAATGCAATCACAAACTGGCTATGATTTTCCTTGATGAAGAGAAGGTAATCATTCATATGTAACTCTTCATCCCTTAATATGAATGTATTGCATTAAAAATGTCTCTTATAACTAAATATATAAGTTTACATAAAATTTTTTATTATAATTTGACTATCATCATATCTATCCATAGAAACCTTGAAACCTTTAATATGTAGATATGGATCACTAATTTTATCAAACATGTGAAACTAAGCATGAGGAAGTTTCAAGGTAATCAAACATTTATAATATTTCAAATAAATGGGTTTCCATATAATACATTAGAAGCAAGCCAAGAATGGTATGCTTTGCTTTCTATGTTTTGTTCTCATATAGGTACTATTCAAATTAGACTGTATCTATGCTTGTTTTGGATGCCATAATCTTGGATGGAATTTAATGTAGGATTGTTTGATTTGAATTTATTAATTGATGTGATTTGATTAGTGATTTTGAATTTGTTGTGATTTTTGATGTTATATTTGATTAAGCTCATATTAGATTTTGATTAATGATATTTTGACTTAGATGGGATAAAATATGGATGCCATGATCTTTATCGTTCCTAACCAACATATGTAGGAGATTGAATGAAAAAAAAAAATTTGATTTGAACTTGAATGTTTAATTGATTCTGAATTGATAAGACTTGGTCAAAGTGACCTAATTTGACTTGTGATGGTTGACTTGATGTTTAAATTTAGACTTGGATTGAACTTGGTCAAAGTTGACCTAATTTGACTTGATTAGACTTGGTTAAATTTAAATAAATTTGAATTGGACTTGGTCAAAGTTGGTGTGATTTGATTTGTACTTGGTCAAATATGACCAAATTTGACTTAGAATTTGTCAAATTTGATTGAATTTGACTTGATTGGACTTGGTTAAAGTTGATTGTATTTGACTTGATTAAACTTGGTCAAATTTATTTGGATTTGGTGTTGACTTTGATTAAATTAGACCTTAAATTTTAACTATTTTACTTTGTTTGACTTGGTAAAGTTTGTCTTTGACTTGATTTTTGAATGTTGAATTTGAAAGGTTTGACCCAATTTCACTTGATTTGATTTGGAAAAAAGGGTGGACTAGATTTGAATATTTAATTTGGAATTAGATATTGGTCAAAATGGATCTGATTGGGTTTTGGATGTGGTATAATTTGGGTAGAATAAAGGTACTAACATAAAAATATGATAGGATAGCATGAGTCTTGATTTTGGTAAATTAATGGCTTATCACATAAGTTTGCAATTTGAATGTGATGATATTGGTGTTAAGAAATTGGACTATGTTTGATGTACATAGGTTTATCACATGAAGATGAGTATGAATGATAAACAAACAAGGACACAAGTAAAATCCCTATGTATAGTGGTAAAGTGGGTGTGCAATCGAGATGTATCCCAAATATCTATCTCACAAGAAGGGGAAACAAGTTAATTTCTTGACATTCACTTAAAACAATATGTTTTGAGATCTTGGGAGGTCAGTTTCCCTTGCACTATAAATCATTTATAGCCAAAAGGTTTTAAGCTAGGAAAAAAGGATTATTTAGCTAAATCCCCTATATACCTTATAGTACATTAGGGCCACGATCTATAGAATAGGACAATGATAATATTTTAAATATGGTTTAGTCCCTTCCTATCAACTATAGCCATAAGATATCAATAGAGCGTTGCTAGAAATCAAATCTCAAGATTGATTTCTGATAGCTTGACATCAAATACCTTTATCTTCATGAACTGTGTTGCAAAAACACAACCTCTTATCTCTTATGACACCTGCTGTCATTTTATATCCCCTACTATAACATGAGGTTGGTATGTACACTAGGGGATGAAATCCCAGTCACTACACCCTAAGGACTCACAAAAGGTGATGAAATCTAACTCACACAATAAAAATAAAAAGGAAAAAATGTTATTTTTTATCCTTAAGGTCCCAAAATTGGGAAAGAGGATAGCATACATAGTATCTTTTTGGCGAATGAAAAAGTAACTTATGTGATTTTGGTCACCCAAGGTCCCACAAGTGTGTAAGGGGAGAGCATACACACATTAAGCCATTCACAAAAAAAAAACATAAAACACTCAAGCAAACAAAAGTAAAAGTACATTTTAAAACACCAAATTCAAATGTTGGCTCATTTTAGGTACACCAAAGTAATGTGTTTGTTTATAAAATAACCACTTCTTTCATTCATGAAACCTACAGAAAATAAGTTTATGTTTAGATTTGTAGCCTTTGAAAATCAAAAGTAAGTTTAAATGATGTTTGTTTAAATCTTGGGAAATGGTCACAGGGTGATTTCACTATTTAATAGGGTAAATCTACCTATTCTAGGAGTAATACCACCGATCTACATACATAGAAACAAAATATTGGCGATTATGTCATTAAAGTAAATCCACTTATTAGTAGTGTAATATGGGTATTAGACAAGGTGATTCTGCCATTTCTAAGAAAATATAGACATAATGAAAACATAAATGATTTCACTATTTAGAGCTATGATTCCACTTTTTTCAAATATAATATCACTAAAATTCATAAAACACCATTAAAAATTAGAAAATATAATTTTCGTTACCCATCCATTTTCATTGATACACAGGTTGATCACATTGATTCACAGGTTTGTTCTACCATTTGGGTGAGCAATTATGATGTCTCTATAAAACCATAATCTATAAGAAACTTGAGAGTAAATCCAACATTTTGTAGTATGATTTCACTGATTTTAATGATGATTCCACCATTTCCTTGAAAACACTTAAAAAATAAACAAAAAGGATGCAATATCACGAATTATTAGGGTGCTCTCATCATTTCCAACAATGATTTTACTATTTATATAAACATAGAGAAGTAAGAGAAAATGATTTTTCTAAAATGTAGGACGATGTTGTTAATATCATGGAACAATTCTATAGATTAGCAGAGCATTTCTATCACTAATTTGGAAATGAATATTTGGTAGATTTTAAAGATAAATAGGTGAATTAAGATCAATCTTGAGATAATTTCTAGTTGGTCCCACTAGGTGTGATATATGTAATAAATGACTAAAAAGGGTTAGTTTTTGTTAGTATGAAATAAAAATATAAATGAAAAGCATACAACTAAGCATAAGTGTATGTCCTCTGATTGAGCAAGAAGAAGAAAAAAATAAAGTAGAAGACAGACAAATAAAATTGTATACCTTCCTTTTGCTCTCCTCCTTTCTAGAAAATAAACATGATGGTTCTCGGATGTAGTTGTAAAATGCTTTGATCAATGTCACATAGTCATTTCAATGACATTTCCTGTTATACTATGGATGATTTAGATAAACTATTATAATGTTGGTTAAAACTTTGTTGAATATTTAGCAGCATGTACTTAGTACAAAAAACTTATTTTCATGAGAAAAGTGCCTCTCAATTTATAAACTTCTCCTTTGAATGTGGACCATCGATCTTAGATCAATATGTGTGGTTGAGAGTGGGTCCTCAAAGGGAAGATGGAACATTAAATTCTAAGGGATAAAGTGAGTAAGGTGAGTACTTTAACTTAGATTTGGAGTACCTTGCATTGAGATTTGTCATAGGCTTTCCTTGCACACTATCCCAATTTAATTCAATTTTCCCTCATAAGGAGGATGATTTTATGATTTTTAAATTTTCAAGTTGTTAGGTGATGTGAGAATTTATGGAATTTCTTGATTTTTAATAATAATGGCTTTACATTCCATGTAACCTCCAAATTAGATGAAATTGAATTATTTGATCAAACCAATTAGCTAATTAAATTGAATTGTCATATTTTGGTTCCATTTTAATGTTTAGTTTTACTCACTTGTTTGATTTAATATGATTGAGGTGTTATTTTCAAATAAAATACCAAATCCAGGACCTTATTATCAAATCAGATGATCTGATAAGGTGTATTACCCCAATCTGGGATGCACAATTATGTTTTAGATTAAATTGATAATTGTACAGGTAATTTGGTTTAATTGATAAATTCTAGTTTAATTTGTATGTTGTTACAAAAAGTCATTTAAATACCAATTTTGACATGGAAGTGATAAAAGTGAAGTGTCTATAAAAATGATGTGAAGGACGATAATAATTAGGGTGTAAAGTAATTAAATTTTTATTTATTAATTTTAGTAACATATCATGTGGACATTAACTAGAATAAAATATTAGTGATAGTACTCTTTTTATGGAGAAACGATGAGTATGATTATTAATTATAGTAGTATAATGATTTCCACTATATAAGACTTTGACTTAGTCATATTTAAACTCAACATTTGTACCAAAGTATTGAATTATGTTGTTTGATTAGTGCATTTATTGTGGTAATTCATTTTATTAATATTAGTTGCATTAACTCTTGGTGATTATCTTCTTGATGTAACTCAATGTCTTCTTGCATATGATTTAAAACAGTAATAAAACCTAATTCTTATTCTAATGATAAAGCCTCGTAATGTAGAGATATGAATGATTCACATGTTTTATAGAGTAACTTCTATTTTAATGGATAAATAAAACAGTGATAAATATGTATTGTATTTGTAAATAGATGGGTTGGTAAATTATTTGACACATAGAAGTTTTAAATAGTAAAATTTAATCATAGACTTGCTCATTTTTACCTTGGTGAAAAGAAGGTAGATTTTCATATGTAACCCTAGGTCCCTTATTTTGAATATATTGAATTAATAATGCTTCTTCTAGCTCAATATAAGTAGATAAGGATCTATTAGAAATGGATTCAAACCAAATAAGTGCATATCCCTTTAGGGTTTTAGGGAATAATTTTAATAATAATAGACTACCATTATACCCACTCATGGACTCATGAAGGGATCTAAGGTGTAAGTATGGGTGACCGCTTCCATCAAATATGTAAAATGTATGGGTTTGGAAGTGAGGAGGCAAAGGTGAATATAAGATATTGGCATAATTAGATTACCAAGAATAACATTAGAGTCAACCCAGTAATGATATGCTTTACTTTATAAAGTTAAATGTGTTAGTGTAGGTTTTTTATACCATTCTATGTTTTTTCCTACACATATTGTTTAGCTTGTTTAGGTGTCATATTAGGTTATTTAGGAAAATATGGCTTAACCTATTTTATAATTTTGCATTGTTTTTTTCTTCTCTATAAATGTACCATTCCTAAATAAATATGGCTAATGATGATAATGAAAATGTTTCTCGTTATTCATGTTTGATTTTGCTTCTATAGCAAGCTATCTCTTCTACATATTTCCTTTTTAGATATTACATATATTGATGCATTTGTGTCTATCCATCCCTAATCCTTGATTGTGGCCCACTCTAACATGGTATCAGAGTGATTATGGTAGGCCATAACTTCTATTGTTAAATATTGAGTTTTTAGCTTCCATGTGATAGATTTGGCATTATTTGACCTTTCATATTGTAGATTCACCAGTTCTTTGATTTTACTCTTCTTTTAGGGTCCTTTGTTGATCAATATTCAGAAAAAGAACAAAGGAAAAGGCATTTTTTAGCAAACCATCATTTATTCATTGGTTTTTCATGAAAAATAGTTTTTTTTTTTTTTTTTGTAGTAATAGATCTAAATTTTTTAGGTATTTTCAAGACTTGGTATAATTCTACCCCTACATACACAGATGATGAATTTTGACCCTTACTTATACATTAGGTGGATCTAGACTAATTCATATGCACTTGGCATATTTTTAAGCCCCAATAGCATTTAGGCCTACTCAGATAGGTGCAATAATTTGAAGGTTCCTTAGACACTCATCAAAAGCTAAGCCTTGCTTGGATAACAAGCAGAGCTCAAAAATTTCTTGGAAAGGAAATAGAAATTGATCCCAACTCAGATATGCAATAGAAACCCTAGGGATTATACCTTAGTCATATTTTATTTTATCCCTTAGTCACAACCAACCTAAAGGGGCTTAAATTTTGATGGAGAAGTTGGGTGTAAAATTTTTGCAAGCCAATTTAATGTTTGCAAGAGGGATTTTTTTTAAGCACTTCAAACTCATAATTTTTAGTAGGTAGTTCCTTTCTGGATGTCATTTTCTTAAATTGAAAGTTTTTTTGAGATCTATGCATTGGATCTATTATCACACCATCTAAAATTGAACTTATATGAGTTCATATGGGTTGCATGTCCTTTTATATTTTGAAGTATTAGTTCAATACATACCACCTTTATGTACTATGGATCAAAATTTGGTTCTATTTCTTACACCATTCAAATATCATGAGTGAAAAACCAAATTAAAAATATTCTTGATGAAAAAATATTTAGAATAAATCATGACATGTAGTGAAATAAAACCAACGTGTGATGTAGATAAAGAGAAGTGGTTTAACATAAGTGATGAATCCTATGATATATTATGCTTGTTAATTTTTTCTGACTTGTTCTTTCACATTAAATATGAAAATACTCTTAAATATGTTTGGACCATACTAAAAAAACTCTTTGAGAAGTAGGATGTAATGAGAGGTCATAAGTTGGAGAATGAATTCATTAGTTTTAGTCCAAGAAACTTTGACACTATACATGACTTCTTTACCAAATTCAAATCACTCAGGTTGTAGTTGAAACTATGCGGCATAGACAAAAAGGATGAATAATTGATTCTTTCAATATTTTCCAAATTGGGTTATGACTATTATATATTTGTGTCTACCTTACATTCCACAAGTGTGCCCTTAGATCTACATGGACCATGTCGTCCTTGGATTATTTTTCTCTTGACTTAACTTGGAAGTAAGATAAGTTTATTTAAATGGGTACAATGAAGTCCTCTAAATTACATGCCTTAATTATGAGTCATAACATATATAAGGCTTTCCAAAGTAAGGATAATAAATATAAAAGAAGGAACACAAGAAAATAAAGGTTCAACAAATTGGTGATAAGTCCAAAGCATCAATTTAGACATCCTCTTTAAGTGATAAACCCAAGAAAGAGAGGCTCACATGTGCCTATTGTAAGAAAACTAGGCATGATGATACCAAATTTATTAAGAAACATTTTGACCAATTGCCAAAGATACTTGAGAAAAACAATATTAAACTCCTTAATTAAATAAAAGAGAATTCATTAGCACAAGATTCTTCCAAGTCTAAATATAATAATAATATAAAAGGTAAGGGCAAGACAATTATTATAGTTGCATCCCAGCCTTCCACATGGCTAATTGATTTTGGTGTATTACACCACATGGCTTCATCACAGGATATTTTCTCATCCTTTGAGCCTTTTTCTATGCCTTACATTTTTTTAAGTGATAATAATTTCATAGAAGTTAATGGAAAGGATTTGTTGAAGTTCGTGATGAGACATTTTAGGATGTTTTATGTGTTCCCTCATTGTCAACTAATCTCTTATATGTCTATCATATCAATCATATTGGTTCACACAAGAGAGTTGAGATCACAAATTATTATGTGGTTATTATGGAATTACATAGTAATTCTAAAATTACAATTTGGAAAGTAGATCGATGATCATAATTTTACACTTTCTCACATTTTGATCCTGATCAACCTTCTACTACATTGTTAACTCATTTAGATGGGGTGAGTAAACTATGGCATGAGTGATTTGGCCATATTAACTATCACTACATGGAATAACTCAATCATCATGATATGGATTCCGGTTTCCTCATATCTATTTTTTTTACAGTCTTTGCTAGAGTTGCATACTTGGTAAGTATGTTGAAGATAAGTATGACAAAGGCAAATCATAGAGAGATACATGAATTTTATAGCTAGTCCATAATGATATTTCAAGTCCTTTTATATATATTTCATTTAGCAAGTCTAGATATATTCTTACCTTCATCGATGATTTTTCAAGGTATATATGGGTATATTTTATTAAACCAAAGTTTGAGGTATTTGATCACTTTTTGGACTTCAAGGCCCTTATAGAAAAATAGTTAGGTAAATCCATCAAGACTTTACACATGGACAATGGTGGTGAGTATGTCAACCATCATTTTGAATAATTATGCACTTTAAAAGGGATTAAACAATAATGTACAATTCCATACAATCCTCAACAAAATGGTGTTACATAACACAAGAATAGGTCTTTGAAGTAAAGGGAAAATTGTATGCTACACTCCAATCTCTTGCACCTCAATATTGGCCCAGGACATGAATTATGATTACTATATCTAGAACCTAGTTCTTTATAAAGCATTAAAAGGGGTCACTCCTTTTGAAGCATAGAACAATCAGAACCCCATAATTAATCAATTTTGAGTGTTTAGATATCCTGTTATGGCCTACATTCCTAAGAAGAAACATAATGAAATGGATCTGTAGACACTCAATTACCATCACTTTCATGTTGAGATTATAATCTAAAGCATTTATTATTATAATACATAGATTAGGCCTAAATCATGAAAACACTCTAATTTACTTACACACTTGACATGCATATTCTGAAACATATTAGGGTATCCTTGATGGGGCAATGCACCATACATAATCATTAACTTTACTTAATTAATCTTGAGTCAAATTACATCTATGAAAGAGATGTTTTGGATTAATTAGGTCGAATGGTTCTTCAAATTTTAAAAGCCACATCACTTTCTATTGAATTAATTAACCTAATCTTCCTCTAATGGAAAATTTCATAGCTTTTGGAATTCCCTTTTTTTTTTTAAATTCATTTATTGGATTTATTCCTCGATTATTATGGAAATTGGACAAGTGGTTGATGACATTAACTTGACATTATAGGTAAATATTAGGGATCATGACTGTAGACATCCAATTTATAGCACTTCCATGTCAAAATTGTAGGCCAGAATGATTTTCTACGATAATGCACAAACTAGTCCTAATACCATTAAAATGTAATAATTCATCTGAAAACATCACATGCAATTTTTGAAACATATTGATGCATCCCTAATTATGTAAATACACATTAACCAATAGTTATCTTCATCTAAATCAACATGAGTTCAATTGTTGTTTTACAAGTAACATTATGGGGAAATTAACTGAAATGAATATCTAAATTTTGATATTGCATAAAAGACCTAAAAATTGATTAGGAATAATTATCCTAACAAATAAAATAAAATATATAAATGGAAAATCCATATAAATTGGATAAATATGACATAATTAGATATTATCCAATTTCTATGGATTTTCCATTTATATATTTTATTTGATTTACAAGTAACATTCTGGGGAAATTAACTGGAATGAATATCTAAATTTTGATATTGCATAAAAGACCTAAAAATTGATTAGGAATAATTCTCCTAAAAAATAAAATAAAATATACAAATGGAAAATCCATAGAAATTGGATAATATCTAATTATGTCATATTCAAATATTCAACAACAATCTAAATCATGACATCATCTAAAAACTGGAAAGAACTAAGCAATAAATACACTCAAATATTAGAATTAATGCAAGTCATTCCTCAAATGAAACCTCATTCCAAAATATTTATGACATTAAGCCTCTAAAATTGAATTGGATTGTGTCCATTCATCTTGATCTTAATCCAATGGCCATAATCAATATCATAAATCTATAAATAGAAGGGTCATCATAGACCTTTCATCAAGCTTTTCATGTAAAGAAACTGTGTAAAAATTCTTTGAAAGCTTCAAACCTTTTCTTCTAATTCATTTTCAAATCATTTAGCAAGTGATTGGAGATATGTTGATGGATTTCATACCATGACATTAATGAATATTTTGAGCTCTACATATGGGCATAATCATTTATGTGTATTAGCTAGTTAATGATGTCCATGAGGAAGGTAATAATTTTCTATTGCTTTCTATTTTCTTTGTTTTTGATACACCTTGACCAATCTAAGGAATCATGCTTGAAAAAATATGTTTGGTGAATTTGTTTGATTTTAAATACTAATAAAATAAACTAACCTCTCTTATAATCATGGTTTACATTTGGCACACCTAGTGGTGCAATCCAAAGATGACACCTTATAAAGCCTCTAAACATCTACACAGACCCAGTCTCACTCTACACAAGCATTATCCTACTCATTGATCACCATCATAAACTCTACATCTCACATCATAAGCTGACCCTTAAGGGTAGGCCTCATCTAGGAAACCTTCCCTCTTAAGGCTATAATCTTAGATCTTGGCTTGTGATAATACCATGTAGCCTCATGGTCTCCCCTTAGGTTGTTACTAGCTCAAACTGTATCCCTTCTACATCATATTTAAGGCATATAATATCTACTACTCTGGTATAAATCTCCCTCTATAATTTATCTATAAGGACATGATACTCTATTGATCTAGTAGTCCATAACCCTAACTCCTCCAAGCCTTATCCAGATCCCCTAGATATCGTATATGTCATCTCAATATCTAGGGAGGGACCTTGTCTTTTATCCCCATCTCCACCTATATCCCCATCTAGGGTATTCTCAGTATCTGATCTATAATATAGTACTAAGGGTGTAAACTATGTGCCCAAAATTTGTAATATCTATTGTGCAACCCACTACACATAAATTTTTAGTACTTATTATGTAACCTACTACATAAGAACTTACAATATCTACTATTAAGGTGCCTATGGTGTAGCCTACTACACTAGGTCCTATGCATGTGCATGTACTTATAGGGGACCCTACATTGGTGTTTGCCTATCTAACCCTCTTATGGTGTTGTCTTCGATGTTGAGCTAGGGATATGCCAATCGTATAAGCCTATATCTCACCAACCATATTGCATATGTGTCATTAACTCTAACATCTAATATACCTCTTGTGTATGCCCATACTAATGGTTGAATGGCTTGATAACTCCTAATCACCTTTGTCCTTAGGATGGTTATCCCCCACTCTCTAGTCTCTCTTATGATGTGCAAAATAATGTTATCCATTAGGCACATCCTTCTAGAATCAAAAATATTGTTACACCTAATCATGCTTATACCTCTCCACCATAAAATCATGATGCCTTATAATATAACATAGGGTAATCATATAGTTGGTCATATACCCATCTTCTATCTAGCCAAATTGCACTATCATATAAGAATGCTAGATAAAATCCTCATCTACAATCTCATTTATGGCCCATCAATAGTAATGCAAGTCCCATATATGGCCTTGAAAACTACCTCCTATCTAAAACCAGCCAAATGCCAAGGGGTCCTAAGCACCTCACTATAATCTTTGATAAATCAACTGCTCTATGGTAATATGCTCCTAGGACCAAACCTTCATCAATGTACTTGGCCTAATACTCCTCCCATTTTGATAGGAAACCACATGAATATCCTTGTATAACTAGGCCAATATTAAGCGGTGCCATGAAAAATAGATGGTCAAATATAACACATCCCATACCACTCTTATTAGGCTAATCTTGAATAATGGGTTGCTCTTATCCTATACCAAGAGATTGCTAACCATCATCATCAATATCACCACCTCTATAGGCATTGATGCCTATGGTGGTGGTAGAGGAGGAGCTTGTCACTATCCTTGGCCCTATACTAGTATCAATGCCTATATCTACCATTTTTCTTGAATTTGAGGAAACATATATCCTTATACACACCCTACATGTCTTCCTATAATTGTTACCTCCACTACCACTACTCTATCACCATACCCTCTTAGGATGACATCAATTGAGAATGTTAGGTTATCTATGGCATCAATATCAATGGCCCCACCCTCAATTACAATGTTTTTAATACTAATCAAATCTTTCAACATTGTTAGCCTACCATGTTGCATCCACTGGATCCTAGGTCCTTGAATCAAAAGCTATATAATCTGCCACACATACTTGAGGGTCATCATGATCTTGCCCATTATAAAGTGTAAGGTAGATGTCTCTAAATGCTAATATTTAGCTAATGCTAATAAATAAGCTATATCATCCCAAATCACTAGCATCTGTACCATGTGAAGAAAGCTAACCACCTTTAGGAATGCAACCATTTCCTTGATGCAAATGCTAAGATGATGTAGTACACATGACCATTGCTTGCACATCATCATGACCTTGACTCAATCTTGCATATCAAAAACATGTCAATTTAACTTCATTTATTTTTATCTATTTATATAGCTAATCTTAAACACCACATTCTTATAATTTTAGACCTAACAGTTCACTCTTATAGACTAATTAGACTTTTATTCTAGTTGCATCCATTTTCCTTTTATAACCATTTCTTGGTAATCTCATCATTTCACATGGCATTCCCACCTTTTTACAAGATGTTCCCACCATTGTCTCTAGTATATTTGTATTCTCACCATTTTTCAGTTGAGTTCATTGTTTAGTAGGACGTTCTCATCAATTGACAAGATGATATTATTATTTAGGTGGTCTTTTAGACTTTAACATAAGTTTTTCATTTTGGGTGATTTTTACCCAAAAGAGAAAGCTTGTTTTATTGGCTTTCTTGCCATTTTTATCAATCTATGCTCAAAAATGCATCATTGTCTTTTTGGTAATTTGTAATTATTTTTATGATATCATTTAATTAGTCATGGCCCCATCATTCAACTGGTGATGCCATCATTTACATGAGTGACCTCACTATTTTCATTTTTCTAAGATTGTCAAAACAATAAAATACTCACCCATACCCCACTCCCTATCGATCGTTGGTGCTCTCACACTCATCACCAATGTACCTATGATGTGGAATCTATATAATTTTCTTCATCGCTCTCGAGTGAAATTAAATAACTCTAAATTTCAATAAGGGAGGGTGAAAATGAATATTTTTCACCCCTAAGGGTCAATTTGTAGCTAAAATTTTGATTTTTTATGCCCTACCCCTAAAGTGCTTCAGTTTTCTTCCCAAGGGGTCTATTTTTGGCTCTTCTGTCTATTTTTCATCTTATTTTCTTCTAATTACTCCAGATTTCAACCTCTTCTGCTGATAAATGTGTCATTTTCTCCTTTTTGGGGGCTCATCCATCAAAAATATTTCTCAGCCATACCCTTGAGGGGGCATCATGGGATTTCTAAATGCCTTTTGGGGCATTATCGTGAGCTCATTTTTTCACAAATCATGTGAATTAAATAAAAATATGAGTACGTCACTTCCTCTAATTGTTATCATAATCTTCTACTTGACTCTTTTTCTTATAGACATTATTATATGTGTTAGCATATTATTGAGTAATGATCATCTGATGCTGACATATATATGTTGATTGATGTTATCCTGCAACAACCTATTTTGATATTGTAGCAACATATTTTGATCCAGTCGTAACATATTTTGATTTTATCCTGTAGAAACATATTTTGTTCTTGCAACAACATATTTTGATGTTATCCTGTAGCAACATATTTTGAACCTATAACAACATATTTTGATGATTATCTTGTAGCAACATACTTTGATCCTGCAACAACATATTTTGATCTTGCATATTAATGATGGCATCAATATAGTCTTATATTGTGACAATTATTTAGTTTAGATTTACATGTATATATGTTTTCCATGTAGAGAAAATACTATTGATACCATGTTTTGGTGGCTATAGGGCTCACAGGAACATGAGCAAGGTTGGCAGTGAATTTTGACAGTTAGAGTAATAATGGTGGAGGTAGTGAGTAGTTGGGAAACACCAGCACTAGATAAGAAATATAATGGTAATGAGCCATCTAGTCCTTGAGTAGTTACATCATGCCTAATTTTCTCTTTTTCTCTTATTTTATTTATTTAATCTTGATTGATATTTCAACTTTTTATTTCGCTTGACTATTGTTGTGTTCGTATTTAGTTTCTATTTTCTTTTATTAGAGTCTTTCATGTGTTGGCTTAGTGATGTGTTATTTTTTTCTCAACCATTAATTTCTTTATTTTGGCCGCTAAGGGGTTCAATACTTTAATATTATACCGGGCCCACTAACTTGTTGCCCACCATGGATCTTATTTTGATTAAAATTATTTAATCTAAGTCCTTTGTCTTGATTTTATTATCAAGAGGCCTCGAGTAGGTTAATTTCACACATTATAATGGATTGGGACTTCATAATGGTCTTGATTTAATAACCCTATGGGCAATAACTAACCCATGCTTAAATAAATTCTAGTTAGGTAATGATGGCCATAAAGGGGGTTGTGGACCTTGGTCAAGCTTTATAGTTAAAGTAAAAATAAAATAAAATAAAGCATATCTATTTTTGAATAAATAGATAAAACAAAGAAAAAAAATGGAATGCCTAGGACAAATTATGACCATAGGGGTTGACTCTTCACCCAAAAAGAAAAATAAAAAGGGTAATCGATTGTTTTCTTAGGAGAATGTCATTTTTGTTGCGTTGGTTTTTAGGGAAAAACCTTAGAGAGAAATAGTGGTCATGAAGAGTAATGGTGGCTCGAAATTCATCCTAGCAAGCTCTAATGGCTTGGAAAAATTTATGCCTGGATAGAGAAAAAGGAAAGAGGGCAAGCTATGGAAAAAAAGGAAGGATGGAGCTGGGAAAGAGCTATTTTTGAAAAAGGGTAACCAAGGAAAATTTTAGTTTTCTTCTTCTTAGGGAAAATCTATGACAAGTAAGCGATTTTTTTTTATTGCTAAATTTTGTCTTTCATGGGTGTGTAGGGTTGGATCTGTTCTTTATATGGGTTTATTTATTTTATAAAATGCTTACTAGTTCAAAATAAAGTCATAAGACTTCCCCATGAACTTGTAAGTCCCCCCAACCAGTTCAAAGGTTACAAAACTATTTTATTTTGGATTAAAATCAATTTAATATTGGGCTTTCATACCTGGTTGTGGATTAAAACTTTTACATGGTATACATTTTTTAAAAATCATATTTATTATTGAACACCTTGGTGGATAAGGTATTAAAACCCTAACTGCTCATTTCTTACATGACTAGAAGTGTTGCCTTAAAAATGGCATGTTGGGGGTTTTCTTTATTGTGTTATAATTGTTTAAAGGTTGTGTGGGTGTTTATTTTATACTATATTTATTTTACAGTTGATGGGTTTTATTATTTCTATATTATTTGAACTTGTTGATCTTTCTTGATAGTTTTTAAAAGTATG